>PVIA01012078.1:0-40143 GCA_004024845.1 Tonatia bakeri | reverse complement strand
AGTGACCAGAGGAGAGAGAAGAGGGATTTCGGGGGAGAGGGGGAGGGGTTTACAGGAACAGAGTTAAAGGACACATGGATAAAAGCTAGGGGGAGGGTGGTAATGGGAGGGAGGTAGGGAGGGGGGGTGGGATGGCTTGATTGGGAGTAAAGGGGAGAAAACTGTACTTGAACAATCATTAAAATAAAATTAAAAAAAGAAAGTGAAACCATAGATAAGGTGCTACTGCCTTATAGCAGAAGATACTCCTATTGCTCTTTTCACTTTGGAAATTACAAGTGTTTTAGTAGTTTTTGCCACGAGTTGGGGATAAATACCAAAATATGTCTTTCTTATATCACACTATCATAGTGGTGTTAAACATAAGGTCAAATATCAATTAAAGTTTCACATGAACTTGCACCAATTCTCTGAACACTTCCTTTGGATTTTCTCTTACATTCATTGATACCCTTTGCTTAAGTTTCCGGCACCATAATCTTGATCCCAATAGCTCTCTAGATAATGCCTTTATTAATTCCATTTAATTCCTTCTCTAAACCAAACTAAGTTTTAAGAATATATGTGGCTTTGAATTGATCATAATGACTTGAATAAATAGAGGTTTAGTTTTCTTATTTAAGAATTCACAGGTAGGCAATTGCCAGCCTTGGTTTAACAGACAACAGTATAAGAATTAACATCTTTGTTTTTTCTCTTGAGTGTTCTCACGTGATAACAAAATGTCTCCAAAAGTTACATCTATTACATCCATATACAAGACAGGAAGAATGAGTAGGGATATTTTTCAGTTGCATCTGTAAACTTTTATCAAAACAAAAACATTCTCAGAATTTTCCCAGTAGATTACCCCTTATTTGTCATTGGCCAGATCTGAAGGGAGGCTGGGAATGTGGGTCAGAGTTATACTGACTGGCTTAGACAATTGTGATCCAACTCCTGGAGACTGGCATGGAGCAGCTCTGAAAAAATTGGTATTTATTTAGTAAAAAAGTAGGGAGAAATGGATAGTTAGGTAATTAACAATGTGCAACAATCAATGTCATCAGTTTCTCTTTTTCACTCTTGCTCAAAGGTGTTCAGTGGTCCTTGCCTAAATCAATTTTCCTTTGTAAGGAAAACAAATGTTTTATCCTGATAGAAATGGACACATATTTTGGGTTTGGGTTGGCCTTTCATGCCTGCCTTGCCTCAACTAGCACTACTCTCCAAGAGCTCATAGAATGACATGGGGTCCTCCCTAAATGGCCTCAGACCAAAGTGCCTACTCTATAACAAAGGAGGCAGTGGGCACATCACAGTGAGATTTATGGCTTCACCATATACAGCACCATCCAGAAGCTATCAGCATTGGAATGGCCTCTTGAAGGGACTTCTAAGGCTTCTGATTGGAGATGACCCTGAAATAATGGACTGTTATCCTTAAGAATATGGTAAATATCTTAAGTCAGTTACCATTATATGGCGCTATATCCCCAATGGGAAGAATATGCAGGTCTGAGAGCCAAGATGTAGAAGTAAAGAGTCGCACAGCTGAACCATCCCTTCCACTGACCTACTTGGGGAATGTGTGCTTACCATCTCCAAAATTTTATGTTATGTGAGTCTAGAAATCCTGGGTCCTAGAAGCAATATGCTTCTATCAAGGGATACAATAAGAGTTCCACTGAACTTAAAAGCTAAGACTATTGCCTGAGCCCTTTGGGCTACTTGTGACAGTTGATCAGCATGTGCAGAAGGAAATCACCCCATGAGCAAAGAGTCATTAATTCTGATCATCATGAAGAGCTATGGCTGCTGTTACTAAGTGGAGCCAAGGAACGTGGTTTAGTGGGGCACCCTAATGCTGCCATGCCAGGCTCTTAGTCTAATTGGTTAGGTAGAGCAACCAAGGCATAAGGGGATGGTAGACAGAAGCTCAAACCCACCCACCCTACTCCTCCCCATCAAACCATTTAGATTAGTAAAAGTTCTAGTCAAGTGGTAAGGAGAGTATAAAGGGAAGGAGTCTGTGAGAATAAGCTATAGTCTTAGGACCAACTGCATGCAGCAGCCGCTAACTGCTAATCCTCCTCTTAAAAGTTTTACCATAAAATAAGACAACAAAAATCTGGAGGAAGATGTGCCTGAATGGAGGAACTTAATGTGAAAAGCAAGCAGTTATGAGCAGCACTGGGATGGAATGAGGTGAATGCTCATTCCATCTGGTTGGAGCCCCAGATGGATTAGAATGGGTTTCAGTGCAATGACTCTTGTCATAAGAGGACAGATAGAGAAATAGACAGGCATACAAAGAGAGAAGACTACCACGTCATGATGGCAGCAGCTACTGGACTTTTGCTACCACAAGTAAACATGAAGGATGTCTAAAACCACCAGAGGCTGGAAGAAGTAAGAAAACATTCTCCCCTAGTGCCTACAGAAGCAGCATGGCCCAGTTATATAAGCCACCAAGTTGTGTTACAGTAGCCACAGGAACAAGTGTATTATCATTGAAGGTCCAACTTAAATTTGAACTCTTCTCTGAAATTTTATCTGGTCAGTCCTACTGGCACCTCTGTCTTCCCTGAGCATCCATACCACATATTCTCCCCTTCATTCACTGCTGTTTGCCATGCACAGCCTGGCCTACATTTTCCCTTATCCTGGGTGCTAGACTGTAAGCTCCTGGAGACCAGACCAGGGTGATACTTATGCTAATTTCCCAATTTATGAGGTCTCTTTTGTTAGCCTTTTTTTTCAATAGAAAACGTGGAAGCATTTTTTTGTGGATTCTTATTTTATCTAACACTCCCTGTGCATAAATAATAGGAAAAAAGAAAAGTTGAAAATTACTTAAAATAAAGTTATTTTTGTTTTGTTTTTTATTATGAAAGATTTTGTTTCTTTTATGAATTGGACCACTTTGCACATGGAGGAAAATATAGAGCAATGACATAACTAGAAGAGTAGAATGAAAAAAAATACCATGGACTAGTAAAAACAACGGATAGATAAATAAAATATTTGAAAAAGTTGGGATTTGTTAATCCCCTTGCTTAAAAAGATCCTGAGACTATTTGATTCTTTTAATTCATCTCATTTTCAAGACTAATGCCCTTAAATTCCTCTGGAAGCTAAGCATATCTAAAACAAACACAGGTGAATGGAAAAGGGTTATTTATGGATTTAACAGGAAAGTAGAAGCATGCAGGTCTCAATTTCAAGCTCTTTGATTTCAGCGTTCAAGAACGTTTATTAATTAAGAAGACTTTCACATTCTGACCTACTCATTGCTTGTTAGTCTTCTTCATTTACATCTGGAAAGTTCCCTTTGAGAAAAAAGGTCCTACAGAATGCCTATGGTCTGTCAGGACCATACTTCTGGGACTCTCTTTTCTGATTAGGCTCTTCTGGAAAGGAGGCGACAGGGAGAGTACTGCTAGTCCATAGTGCAAGAGATAAATAATATAAATAAAAAGAGCTCACTTTTGGAAGCCATGTTGGAAATTGTTGACTTAGCATACATTCCTCAAAACCAGTGTGTAAGACTGAACTTCATTAGTTGACATGGATAATGACAAATCTTTTAAATTTAACATTTTAGCCTAGTTAACTAAAAAGATTCTATAAAGTCAAATGTAATATTTGTTTTCTCCAAAGTCCCCAAAGGAAAGGTGGATGGGATTTAATTGTAAACCATTAGCATGATTTTAAATAGAGTAGAGTAAGTCATTGTCAGAGTTAGCCATTGATCAATATGATGAGTAGGATAAAGGCAAGATCTTACTGACATATCTAATTTTATATACATAAGAGAATTAAAAATAAGAAATCCCTCACTAAGTATTCTGGAAGTTTTTTTTTTCCATGAAGGCTTTCTTGTTTGTTCTCCTTTTTCCTACAACATGTCAAAATGTTAGCAGAATGAAGACAGTGTTCTTCTGCCCTAAATGTCTTAGATTCAAAATATTCAAATGTAAAATAGGATAAAAAGAGAGCTCCAGTTTTGGAAGGCAAAGAGTACGAGAACATTTAGAGTATCCAGTGTCATTCTACAAAAACCTTTTCTTTCCTCATGAGGGCTTGTGATACTCTGCCCTGGAAAACCAATACACAGTATTGTCAAGTTTGATAATGTGTGTGTGCTGCTCTGTGCGAGTTGGCAGCAGCAAAAGTCAAGGGAAG
Organism: Tonatia bakeri; assembly: GCA_004024845.1. Taxonomy (NCBI): domain Eukaryota; kingdom Metazoa; phylum Chordata; class Mammalia; order Chiroptera; family Phyllostomidae; genus Tonatia; species Tonatia bakeri. The sequence goes on along the minus strand of PVIA01012078.1, from coordinate 35,976 downwards.
AAATAGTACTCGTGGTTTTAAAGGCAAGTAATAAGGTCACTGCAAGTAGAATTTTTCTTTTGTCAAGTCTTAGTACCCATCATTTTTCTGAAAATTGATTTTATTTGCACTTCCATACTGGATGAGAAAACTTCATCATATTAGTTTCATCAGCTCACCTGCCTGTGATAATCTCAAGATTTTAAGAGCCAGACCACCAACCAAGAAATAGTTGTGCAGATTAAATTTTGGAAGTTATCAGTCCACCAATCTTACTTGTTAGAAATATTTTTAAGAGTCTGTCCAATATCTGTTATCACATAAATTTAAGACATGAGTATTTTGTTTATGTTTTTTTATACCAGGGCAGATAATAAGATATATCCTAGGGAAAGTAATTCATTTGCATTTATCTACTTATTTATTTACATTTGTTTATTCATTAACTATCATTCATTCCTTTAACACAAATTGAAGATTCTGCTAAGTGATGAAAATATAAAGATGAGTAAGACTGTACTTGCCTTCAAAGAGCTTTTAGGGAGGTCAGTGGGCAACCACTAAGATATAGTATGATTTACAGAGATGTGGCCACTTCCAAATAGGCCAGAAATGCTCCACCCAAGTTGAAAAAAAACATTTTGGGCTCTTTAGAACCACTGAGACAGTTAGCTCTGATCTCAGATAAGTGTAGAAAACAAATCCCCACTCAACTGGGAATTTTGTTCTTCTGTGTAACTTTCTAAATCCTTGAAAGCCAAGTTCTTCATTTTCTTCTTTATTCTCACTTCAAAAGCAGGTAACTTTGAGTTCACTCTGCCCAATTCCCCTCTTCCAAGAGTGTTGGTATTTCAATTGGTTTTAAGTAGCTCTCCATGGTCTTTTTTTGTTTTTGTTTTGTTTACAAAACTGAGGAGAGGTAGGGGGAGGGCAAGGACCATGCTTCTTTAAAAAAATTTCACCTGCTAGTGGTAGGACCACTTACTGTCTCTATTCTTCTCACCTGGGCTGTCAATGGCACGCAGCTTTTTCTCTCTTATGAGACAGGAGAAATAAAAGACTCAAGCTGGCCTCACCCCTGTCAGCTGTTCTAGTTCCATCCTCCCCACACTCACTGACCCTTGGTTCCTGGGCTCTGAGTTCTTTTGTTCACACAATAGGTCTGTTACTCCACTTATCTCTGCCTCCTCATCCTGACTGTGGATGACTACATTTCATACACTCTCTGCATTATGCTAACATTGTAATGATGGCATACGTATGCTTACATATGTATGCATGTCTCATGTATGCTTACGCTCTATGACCTTTATATTTTACTGCCACTTTTCTTGTATTGGATACCGTACTCTCAAGAAGGATGAATAGCATAGTGGAAAGAGTAAGGCTTTGAAGAAGTCAGAACTGGGATTACCTCTTGACCATGGCGTTTATTTGCTCTGTGACTTTGAGTGAGACCAAACCTCTCTAAGCCTCATTTTCAGTTGTTATTACCTGACAAGGTTATTGTAAGGATTAAATTGTATGACACATTTAAAACACCCAATATATCATGCAATCAATAAATAGAAGCCATTTTTATGATTATTTGTATGCACTCCTTGCTTATAACCAGGCCTGGACATGCCCACTTACTGTGAAGTGTATCCACTCACTTGCAGTGGCAAGAAGCATGCAAAACTCTGAGGCTATACTGTGAGCTACACCAGGTCCCTGTCCTAAAGGAATTCACAAATCGTACAGAAGGAAAAGTACATACACAAATTATTATGGTATTAAGTAATCATACCACAGTAGGAAAAAAAGCCACAGTGCTTTGGAAATACAGAGGACAAAATCTCTGTAGCATGTAGCTCACCAGAGAGCAATGAGCCCTATTGAGATAGAATTTCAAAAACGGAATTGTACACATTATTTTGCTGACTCTTAGAACTGGAATCTTTTTTAAAAAATACTTTATTTATTTATTTATTTATTTATTTATTTATTTATTTATAGAGAGAAGACAAAAAGGGATAGAAATATCGATTTGAAAGAAACATCAATCGGTTTCCTCCTGTACACGTCCCAACCAGAGACCAAACCTGCAACCCAGGCATGTGCTTTGGGTCTCCAGGAATTGAACCAGTGACTTTTGCTTTGCAGAACGATGCCCAACCAACTGAGGCACAGCAGGCAGAGTAGCACCAGAATGTTGACAGAAGAAGTCCAATTAGCATACTTATCAACAAGGAACTATAAAAAGTACCCAGTAATCTCCACATCTTCCAGAGTGGGTTTAATCAGGCTTTCGTAAGAAAAACAGAAATCACTCCATTCATTTCAAGCAGGAAGATTTTAATGCAAGGAATTGGGTACTTACTCAAGCACAGGAAGAATGGCAAAAACGTCAGAGAAGGCCACTGCTAGATCTCAGGGGTACTGTTAGCTTTCAGGAATTGCAGGAACTCCAAGAAACTGCCTGCAGTTGAGGAATTGCAGGAACTCCAAGAAACTGCAGGCAATGGTCATGGCACCAAGATGGGTGTTTAGCAGGAAATGTCTCTGCGGTTACCACAAAATCTCACCTCTGCCAAAGTCTACACATCTGCCTTCTGCTACATGGAAGAACAATGCCCGACTTCTGCTCCTCTTCAGTCTTCAAAATCTCGTGTTAATTTCCTATATTTCTTGCCGCTTTGACATCTTGGGATCTTCCTGACTCCGGAGGGACTGCCCCTCCCAGGGTTAGCTAATCCTAGCGAAAGAAACCCATTGACGGCCCCTTTCATAAGTAAACTAACCAATCCAGTCCTTAGCCCCAGTCACCTCTCACACTCTGGGCCACTATCCACCTGCCCTAATTGCCCCAGGACCAGACAACTAGGAACAGCCCCTGTGCCACACAATCCACTGAAATTACTCAAACTAGCCAATCAAACCAGCCTGTCAAACCTCCTCTGTTCCCTCCCATAGGAAGCACAATAAAGGCTCCTGCTCACATGCTCCTCCCTGCGAACCCCTCACTGACCTGGTGCTTCTCTGTGATGCCCCCTTTTCTTGAAGTCTATAAGTATAACAAACTACTTTTTCAATGGCGGTCATCTCCTGACCTCTGGATTCACCATACTGAAAAAAGTTTGGGTTTTCTTTTGTTGTTGTTGAGCACATTATGTATTTGTTTTTAAATTAATCTGTACTGTATTTTTTCCTATTACCATTTAGACCCCTTATATTTCCCTCACCCTAGCAATCACCACACTTGTCCGCATCTGTGAGTCCTTTTTCCTTTTTGCTCAATCCTTCCACCCCATAACACCTCCCCCTGTTTAACTCATCTGCTCACCATCTATGAGTCTGTCTCTGTTTTGCTTGTTAGTTCAATTTGTTCATTAGATTCCACATATAAGTGCAATCATATGGTACTTGACTTTAACTGGGTTATTTCACTTAGCATAATGTTCTCCAGGTCCATCTGTATTGCTGCAAAGAGTAATTATTTTTCTTTTTTATGGCCGAGTAGAATTCCATTGTGTAAATATCCCATAGTTGTGTTATCCACTTGGCAGCTGGACACTTGGGCTGCTTCCATATCTTGTTGCTACACATGCTACAGTGAACATAGGGGTGCCTGTGTTCTTTTGAATTAGCATTTTGGGGTCTCTTCGGATATATTACTAGAAGTGGGAACAGTAGGTCAAGAGATTGATTCATTTTTAATTTTTTGAAGTATATTCACACTGCTTTCCACAGTGGCTGCACCAGTCTGCCTTCCCACTAACAGTGCAAAAGGGTTCCCCTTTCTCTACATCCTCACCAGCACTTGTTTGTTGATTTATTGCTGACAGCATTCTCATGGGTGTGAGATGAATGGTATGTCACTGTGGTTTTAATTTGCATTTCTCTGACGATTAGTGACATAGAGCATCTTTTCATACATCTATTGGCCATCTGTATATCCTTTTTGGATAAGTGTCTATTCAGGTCCTTTTCCATTTTTTAATTGGGTTGTTTGGTTTTGAATGTTCAAGATTAATGCAAAATTTGATGCAGATCCATTGCTCTACTCACTAAGTCATTTTGACTGTGATAGCCACAGAATACACATGCTCACTCAAGAGCATCTACCGCTTCCACTGACTAGTACAGTGAGGTTGTCATTGTTCACACATGCACATTCCAGTCCACTCTCCTTGGCTGCCAGGTTACATCAATGTAGTGCAAACTGTTCTCATCATATTAACAATGGCTGGACTTTTTCCGGACAGATCTCATTGTATATTCTCAATGTCTGTCCACTAAGAGAGCCTGGAGAAAAGGACACTAAGTTCATCTAACACTGAATCTTAATTTGGGGATGGCTCTGAGTGATGAGTTGAATTTAAACTATAGTAGGGTGAGGTGGGAGCAGAGAGACTTGTCAGAAGCCTATGTCAATGGCCTAGATAAGAGAGGATGGTATGTCTAGGACAGGTGGTAGAAGTGTAGGCAGTGAGGAGCAGTTAGATTCTGGGTGTGGTTTGAAGTACATCCAGCATGATTTCCTGATGGATCAGGTATGGTTTGTGAGAGAAATCTGGATTCCAAGATTTTGGGCCCCAACAAATAGCGAGATACATTTGCCATTACCTGAGATGGAGATAGCTGTGTTGGGAGCAAAGTGGCAAAGGGAGATCAGGGATTTGGTTCTGGAAATTTTATTTGCAGATGCTTATGAGGCATTTGAATGGACTTGCAGAGCGAGCAGGTGGAGTGGTGTTTAGGAATTTAGAATTTGGAAGAGAGATCTGGGCTGGAGATATAAAGTTAGCAATCATCAGCATATTGATGACCTTTAAAGTCATTGGGACTGATGACTCCATGAAGAGAATGAGTGTAAACAGAAGAGGATCCAAAGACTGAGTTATTTTACATCATTAGTGGCCTTGACAATAGCATTTTGTAGGGAGTCTTGGGAGAAAATTTTAGAGAAAACGTAAGGTAAGAAATAGATAACTAAATATAGGAAACTCTTTTGAGGAGTTTTGCTGAAGGAACAAAAGAAATGAGCTGGTAGCTGGTAAGAAAAGTGAAGGCAAAGAAAGTTTATCTTTTAGGATAGGAGAACTAATAGCATGGTGAATGCTGATAGGAGTGACCAGTAAGAAGGGAAAAAAGTTGATGGTGTTAGAGTGGAAGAATTACTGGAGTGTTACCTTTTAGTAGGTGATGTGGTATGGGAGCAAACATACAAAGAGAGGAAGTGGCTTTTCTGCAGAGGACTAGAATGCTGATCTATAGTTGCAGCAAGAGGGCTGAGTATGCCCAGTGTGGGGTGTCATGCTGGTGGAAGGATGGCATGGTGGTATTGAGAGTCTGGGGGTATTCTCCCTTGACTGCTTCAACTTTCTCAGTGGCATTGGAGGCAAAGTTGATATTCATATATATTTATTTTTAATCATCATACCCATCCTTATATAGACCACAACTTGGAGACCTGAGAAATGGGAATGCCTTCTCACAATGGAGGCAATTTATCTGAAGTGTGAGGGTGGGAGCAGGGTTGAGAAGGGCACAGGGACATTGCACATAAAAGTGTGGGTGCTGAAAAGAACAGCGAAAAAATAATTTTCTGCACTTAGGGCATAAATGGCATGTTTGGACAGAGATAGGAGAGGGGCTAGGATGGTACATAGATTCAAGTCATACGTTAATCTGTACACATTTCAATATTTAAAAGACAGCTCAAATAGGAGAGTAGAATAATAACCTTTGCACTTTACAAAGATAATTTTTGTCTGTTGGGGGGCTCCACCTGCAGGGCCCCCCTGGCTGCCACAGATGAGAATAAGTCTACCAAGACATGATCTGCTTGGGGAGGAAAGGTGGCCAATCTCTCAAAGGAGAAGGGCCAGGAGTCTGTTCCTCAATGGGCTTTTACTGGGTTCATTTGCACAGGAATACAGATAAAGCTCATTAATCATTGTCAGGCAGTAAGGATCAAACAATAGATAACAAAGAACTCTCAGGGCCTATTTTGAGTCAGGGTCAGATTGCTAAAGAGCTGTAAAACTTTGAGGAACAAACTCACTTCTTGCTTGGACCCTTATCATTTAATTGAGAGCATTCTAAACAAGGCAGGTTTCACAGGATTTTACATATTCTTTCTTAAGCCTGATTGCCTGAGGAACCCACCCTTTCCAGCACACGGCTGTACCACCCTCTGTCATTGTTTCAGACTTAGGTGGAGCAAGAGAAGTAAGGCAGCCAAGAGATTATGAGACTTCTCAAAGACAGAATGAGGACACAGGCTTTGTCAAAGCCGAGGGGTGAGAGTCCATCACCCCCATTTTCTGTAGCCCCCAAGTCCATCCTGGCCCCCCCATGTGATCATATCTGTCTTAGGTCGTTCCCCCCTTGGGGAATCTTACCCATCATTGGCTAACCAACCAAGCACTGGGGGCCAGTTATGGATGAAGTAAAAGGAGCAGAAGTGGCATTCCTGCCAGGAAGGTAAGCTTTGTCTCCTCAGAGGCTTATGGTCCCAAGGTCGCTCACCCAGCCTTAGTCATGAAGGTGTGGGTGGGGGGAGGTTACAGCTTCTGAAACCAGGCAGGGTGGTTCCCAACATTTGTCCTTATAAGAAAATGAATTCCACTGAAGATACAGGTTCAGGTCAGGAAAACAGGTTAAGAAAATATTGCAATTATGTAAGTTGAACATGATGAGGACATGAATGAAGACAGCAAGAGAGGAGCACTAAAAAAGTATTAGTTGATATATATCCAAGAGAACAGAAGTGACTTGGTAGTTATCTGAATGTAAGGCAAGAAAAAGTCCAGAATATGAAGCTTCCAGACTTAGGTTACTAGATGAAAGGTGAAGACATTGACTATGGTTGATAAAGTTGGGAATGCAACTGAAAGAGAAGGTTGGGGCGGGGAGGAAAAAATGAGTTTGGTTTCAGACAGTTGACGTCACAGTGCTTTCAAGTCATCCACAATAAGAGTGGATTTTACAGAATAGAGTTAGGCTAAATATTTAGATGTGAGAGTCACAAATATATAAATGAGATCACCAAGAAGAGAGTATAGAATGAAAAGAGAAATACATCGAGAAGAATATCAACATTTAATAGGAAGAAGTAACAATAAAGGGAATGAAGGAAGAATGGCCAGAGGGAGAAGAGAAGACCCAAATAAAGTGATGTCATGGGACTCCAGGAAAAGAGTTTTACAAGGTAGGAGTGGAGGTGGAAGACTTTAATAGTGCCTGTCACATGTGAGGTTGGTCTATCAACACAGAGATGACACCTGAGAAGTGACCCGACAGGAGAGGTGGAGAGTATTTTCTGATAGCATGCCCAGATCTGGGTGAAAATTTCCTTCTAATTTATTCATCCTGAGCTTTAAATAGCTGGTAATAGCCTAAACTATTGGCTCTCCTGGGAATAAAGGCATGATGTCCTGAGTTCTGGGGTCAGACATTATCCAGCTAAAATAGCTGGGCTTGGGGGAGGGGGTGGGAGCCCAGAGACTTTCCTAGAGCTCATAACATCACATCATTTCTCAGTCTGTGGTGGTTCTTGCAGTTTCAGATATTACAAGACATTGAACATTTTTACTGTGCTGGTGCTGCTTACAGTGATTGCTATCTGTTTATAGGTTTGTAGCCAAAAAACCTAATGTGTGGTCAGACTCCTTTCCATGCTGGGCACACGTGCATGCTGATGTGTGCTTGGCAGAGGCATTCCCGATTTGCACAGCCTGTTACAATTTGCCTCTTATGTTCACAATAAGCCTGTGGGTTTTGCTCAAAAATAGCTATCTCGTTTCTTGGAATAGCATTCTGAGACTGCTTCTCTGAACTATATTTATTCTCATCACCAAAGGTGATTCTTTAATGCTTTATGGTTGCTAAAGTACTTTCACATTCAATATATTTAACTCAAACTCCATAATAACCCTATGAGATAGATGAGTCAGTTATTAATATTATTTCCATATTATGGATGAGAAAACCAACACTCAAAGAAATCACATGACTTAGTAAAATTTGCACAGTTAATATTTGGAAACATGATAATAGCTAATAGTTTTATTGTATTTTCCATGGACTAGCACTGTTCTATATATAGTATATATAATACCATATATAGTATATCGTATGTTCTATATATAGTATATATAGTTATGTATAACTATATACTATGTATTTATAATTAATTATAAATACATAATTTATATATTATATGATTGCATATAATATATAGTATATATTATGTACAATCATATAATATAATGTATGTATTATACTATTGTATTTATACTATTGCACAACTCAACCTTGCAAGGGAGGTGCTATTATTATCCCATTTTATGATGCAGAAACTTGGGCAAAAAAAGGATAAATAATTTACCCAAGCTAAAAGTAGTAGAAGAGGTATTCAATGTCTCCCTCTCTCTCTCTTATTTTTAGCATTTGCCAATTTCTATGGTGTAAATGTTCATTTCAACTGCAGCTTATTTCAAGCTACCAATGTGATGTCAACCAGCTTGCAAAATTCCTGAAAATTTTATAATCAGTTCCATTTCTATCCTAAGCGTTTTTCTGTAACACACTTGAAACTCCTGACAACAGTTTTGTAAAGAAGATTATGTTTATTTGCCATAGTTTACACATGAGGAAACTGAGGAACAAAGAGGTTAAATAAATTGCCCCAAAATCAAACAGTCGCCAAGCAGCAGAGTCAGGATGCAGATATGATACAGAGTTCCTGGGCCCCAGCTCATGTCTGCTACACTGTTCTGCCAGCTTCTCAAACATGGCCTAGGCCTTTAAGCTTCGTCTTCAGTGGCTCTTTAAAAAGAAGGAAAAAACTTGCTTTGAAAGTTCCCTGCCTGGTTCTTCAGCCTCCCATATCTCCGTTCTATCTTACGTACTATTAACAAAATTTTCTCTAAAGAAAAGAGCTGATTATATCAGTACCCTGCTCAAATACTTTCAAATCGTTTGCTGCTACAGATAGGATAACATGCAAACTCCACCCCTTAGTACTCACGTCCTCTGTGCTCAATGCTAAACACCTTTTCTAGTCTTCATTACAGCTCTCCTGAAAGGACTGTCTGCTTCAGTTACACCACATTACTTGTGATTTCCCAAGTAGTCAATATACTTTTTTAGCTCTGGGCACACACTAATCTCTCCATCTGTCAAAATCCTACCATCTTTCAAGGTTTTGTACAAACTCCACTTTCTCTCTGAGGTCTTTCCACATGCTTCCAGTTGGAATAAATTTATTTTCTGCTTCCCCATTGTCCCCCTACATTTGATTTGTACTACCTCGATTACAGCACTTAGGACAATCTGTTTTTTATTATAGTTATAGTCTATAGTGTGGGAGATATGCCTGTCTCTCCTACTATGGAATGAGTCTTTGAGGGCAGGGGCCATGACTGATTCCTCTGTGCATCTCACCCACAGAGTCCAGGACAGTGTCTTGCTAATAGCAGAAGTTGAATGAATATTTGTGAATTGTATTGCTAGATTACATCAAAGAAAATCTGAGCATCGTGTAAACTGAGTATTTACTCTCCTCTTGCCCAGTGCATGGTAATTTTCTGACCACAGGAGTGCCAGTCTCCTCAGCCAACCAGGGAGCAGGTGAGAGAGCAACAAGGGGTGAACTTGGGAGAGAGCAACGGCTGACTGAGGGAGGTCCCGGGGCAGGTCCTGTCCTGGCCTTGTCTTCCCCCACTCATCTGAGGTGGCGATGATGTTTTCCCCTGAACCCTCTTCTGATCACAGACTCAGCCACCTCAAGGTCTGTACATCCGTCCTAGAGGGTGGGGTTTTTCACCTTACAGAACAAGAGCAGAAAAACTCCTTTTTCTCTGCCCATCTTTTTATGTCTCTGCTGTTTTATTTTTAAAGCCTTCATGATACAACAGATCCAACCATCAGCTTTCCCAAGGAGGCTGCTCACATGCTTCCACAGTATTGTGAGTTCACTTTCAGACAACCACCACAAAGCAAATAAGGCAATAAAGCAAATCACACAACTTTTTTGGTTTCCCAATGCATAGAAATGTTATGTTTATTGTAGTCTATTAAGTGCGCAATAGTATTTTATCTAAAAATGTACATATCTTAATTTAAAAACACTTTATTGCTAAAAATGGTGGCCCTAATCTAAGTCTTCTTTTTGTCGATGGAGGGACTTGCCTTGATGTTGGTGCTGCTGACTGATCAGGTCGGGGCTGCTGAAGGGTGGGGCGGCCGTGGGGACTGCTGAGATCAAGATAGCCGTGAAGTTTGCCGCCTCAGTCAACTCTTCCCAAATAATTTCTCTGTAGCGTGCGATGCTATTTGATGGCATTTTACCCACAGCAGAACTTCTTTCAGAATTGGAGTCAGTCCTCTCAAATACTTCCTCTGCTTTACCAACTAAGTGTCTGTAATTTTCTAAGTCCTTTGCTATCATTTCAACCAACTTCATAACATCTTCTCCAGGAGGAGGTTCCACCCCAGGAGACTTACTTCTTTGCTCATCCAGAAGATCAACTCCTCATCTGTTTAAGTCTGATCCTGAGACTACAGCAATCCACTTCTAATTCTAGTTCTCTTGCTCCTCCCGCCACATCTGCAGTTACTCCCTCCACCGAAGTCTTGAACCCCTGAAGTCAGCCATGAGGTTTGGAATCAAACTTCTTTCAAACTTCTGTTAATGTTGCTATTTTGACATCTTCCCATGAATCATAAATGTTCTTAATGGAATCTAGAATGGTGAATCCTTTCCAAAAGGTTTCAATTTACTTTGACCAGATCCATAAGAGGAATCATGATATATGGCAGCTATAGCCTTACAAAATGTATTTCTTAAATCATAAGACTTAAAAATTTCTGCAGAATGGCCCTGGCTGTAGTGGCTCATAGGACTGAGTGCCAGCATGCTAACCAAAGGGTTGCTGGTTCAATTCCCAGTCAGGGCACATGACTGGGTTGTGAGCCAGGTCCCAGTTGGAGACACGCGAGAGGCAACCGCACACTGATGTTTCTTTCCCTCTCATTCTCCCTCCCTTCTCCTCTCTCTAGAAATAAATAAATAAAACCCCAAAAACATCTTTGAAAAAAAAATTTCTGCAGAATAGATGTTGTGTTAGCAGACATGAAAACAACATTAATCTCATTGTACACCTCCACTAGAGCCCTTTGGTGGCCGAGTACATTGTCAATGAGCAATCATATTTTGAAAGAAATCCTCTTTTTATGAAAAGTAGGTGTCAATGGCAGGTTAAGATATTCAGTAAACTATATTTAAACAGATGTGCTGTCATCCAGTCTTTCTTGTTCCATTTATCGAGCACAGGCAGAGTAGATTTAGCATAATTCTTAAGGGCCCTGGGATTCTCAGAATGGTAATTTCATTGCATTGGGCATCAACTTAAAGTCAGAAGCTGCGTTAGCCCCTAACAAAAGAGGTAGCCTGTCCTTCGAAGCTTTGAAGTCAGGCACTGAATTCCGTCTAGCTATGAAAGTCGTCAACGGCATCTTCTTTCACTGTGAGGTTGTTGCGTCTACGTTGAAAATCTGTTGTTTAGTGTAACCACCTTCATCATCTTAGCTAGATCTGGATAATGTGATGCTGCTTTCACATCACTTGCTACTTCACTGTGCACTTGTTATATTATGACAATGGCTTTTCTGTAGACCTCATGAGCCAATCTTCGCCCACTTTAATTTTTTTTTTGCAATTATGCAGCTTCTTCACTCCTCCCAGTGTTCCTAGAATTAAAGAGAGTTAGGGCCTTGCTCTGGATTAGGCTTTGGCTTAAGGAAATGTGGCTGGTTTGATCTTCATTCCAGACCACTAAAATGTTCTCCATATCAGCAATAAGACTGTTTTGCTTTCTTATTATTTATGTGTTCACTGGAGGAGCACTTTCGATTTCCTTCAAGGACTTTTCCTTGCCATTCACAACTTGGCTAATTGTTTGGTACAAGAGGCCTAGCTTTAAACCTGTCTCGGCTTTTGACAAGCCTTCCTCAATAAGCTTACTCATTTCTAGCTATTGATTTAAATTAAGATATGAAACTCTTTGCATTTGAATGCTTCAGGGTTATTTGAAAGCTATTAATTGGCCTAATTTTAATATTATTGTTCCCTAGGGAACCTCAAGGCTAGAGAAGAGGGTGAGAGGCAGTGAAATGGCTGGTCAGTGGAGCAGTCTGTACACACACAACATTACACCATTTATTGATTAAGTAAACCATCCTTTGTGGGCACAGTGTGCGGTATCCCCAAACATTTAATATAGCAACATCAAAGACCCCTCACCACAGACCACCACGACAGATATAATAATAATGAAAAAGTTTGAAATATTGTGCAATCTCCCAGAATGTGACACAGAGACACAGAGTGAGGGCATGCTGCTGGAAAATGGCACTGATAGACTTGCCTGACACCGAGTTGCTGCAAACTTTCAATTTACTGTGAAGCACAATACAGGGAAGAGCAATAACAAAGGTATACCTGCATCTGGAATGCCTACACTACCTGCCGCCACCACAGGATGAACAGAATTGACTTAGTGCCTTCCGGGACACTCAGGTGTGCTCAAGGTGAGCTTCTGGCACTCTTCCGGATAGAGCAGAAAAATGGAAATAGCACCCTCACTTCATTGTGCACCAACCCAATCACCAGCAGGCACGTTCCTGCATTCATACAGGGCAGGGTATCTCCACAGGTGCTTGACCGGCACTCGGGACTGGGTAAGTCTTTGTTGTGGGGTCCATCCTGTGCATTCCAGGATATTTACCAGCACTTTGAGCCTCTACCCACTGGATCCCAGTAACATACCCTCTTAGCTGTGACATGCAGAAATGTCTCCACATTTTATTGCCAAATGCCCTTGAGTGACAAAACTCCCCCAGGTGAGAACCTTTGATATAGTGCTTTCCTGACACAAATTGCCACATAAGTGATGCCAGTAGGCTATGATTTCATTGGTCTCTCCAGCCCTTCCCTTAGAAGCCCATGACCAGCTGCATGCTATCTTCAGAGCTAGTGTTCACAGTCCCAGGCCCTGGCGTATGGTCCTGGATGGCTGCCCCCAGGATGGGTGACGGGATGGCATTGGTAGTGAATCCCAGCAGAACAGAAGGTGAGACAGGAATGTTTCCAGCAGATGTTTTGTTCGGGTTGGCTACTGTTCCTTTGAGAGTTCTCTTGCCTATGAGTCTGGCACTCTGAACTAGGCCCCAGCAAGGAGAAGGGAAAAAAAAAAAAGGCAAATGAGTTCAACCTGAAGGTTCTTGTTCTAATTAGCTTGCATTTCTCAGCAAAGAATAGTTTTGGAAGGATCTCATTTTATGGGATCTTGCCCTAAATTCAAACTACATAAGACATTCATTCTCCTTAGCTGCTTTAACAAAACACCTCAAAAGGTCAATAAGTCATTTGGGGGAAGGGAGAATACATATATTTAAAAAAACCCTATTGTCAAATTTCCATCCTCCTTCGACACAAACACACCCTTTTCTACCCAGATTCTTCTTTCCCTTTTTGAAAGGCTTGTATATGTATTTCTAAATGAGGATAAAATATCTTGTCCACGAACATTAGAAGTTGTTCACAGATCTTCCAATAACTGGCTTTTCTGTAAAATGCAACAGTACAAGTTTACATTATATTGGTGTTCAGAATGTTTCTTTATGAAGCCTTTTCCTTGGTGTTAAATGGCCTAAAGTACCATATGTTTCTTAATAAAAAGCCACGTAAAAATGTACATTAATAAACTGAACTCAAAGAAAAGCTGCCCCAAGACGGCTCTAACTAATCCTTTTTATGAGCTTGCCAACAATTTCAAGATTGTTTTAATGAAAAAAAATTTATGTTTCTGTCTTTGAGAACCAGCTTCCCCCAGCTGCCCCCACCCCGTCCCCAGGCCCCGCCGGTTCTCCAGCGCCCTGCAGAAAGTCTCACTCCGGCCTTGGCGAGCAGTTCACTGGAAGGGCTCCACTGTCTGGAAGCCCCTGCACACGCACATGGCCCAGCAGCCGCTTCCAAGTGCACGCCTCCTTCTGTTCCCAGGCACCACACGGCCACCTCCGCCACCTCCGCGGCCACTCTGTCCTCTCCTGGGCTACACTGTGCAGGGTAAGCAGGGGGCTGCATGGTCCGAAGACGTTAAAAAGGAGAATTCCTTGGAGCTCAGCCTGAGGAGCTGTAAGCACGTTTCCAGATTTAATGTTTCTGAGTATGTTGGAGGAGAAGAAATGTGGCCTTTAAATCCACATGATATTATGTCATCATTGAATACTGTAATTGCTTATTAATTTGTTGGTCTCAGATATTGGATGGTAAATTCCTTGAAAGTGAGATTATATTTTGTTGATTAAATATAGTGCTTAGCATAATGCCTGGCTTACCAATAGATATTCCATCTATATACACTGAAATTTATTGCCTTCAAATTCCAGGGTGACCACATACTGGCTATAAATGATATAATGTTTATTGATTAAACGAGTGAAGAGAATACGTTAAGTTACTGCTATATGTAACTGCTATCACATATTATAATACATGATAGAAATCACTCAATAAATGATGTCATCTTTTTATTATATTTTAATTATATTTTTATTATTATTAACATTAGCTATGAGCCTCAGTTTCTTTCCCACCCTTAAAATGGGTTTCATAATGCCTGTGACCTTACTAGGTTACTTTGAGGATTAAGAGACCCATAGAAAGTGCCTTAAAAGGTTGATTTTCCTAGTTGCCCTTTCTCAGCAGAAGTAATGACCATTTTGCATCCTTCCACCTATTGGAACACAAAACACAGCAGTTCCCACTGCCACACATGATGTAACACTGCCACAGTCCTCCTAAAGGGAGGTCGCATGATTCCCTAGCAGCCTCCCCTCTCCACCCTTAGAGGGAGCACACAGAGGGAGGCACCCTTGTTGGGAGGAAATATCAGCTGAATTTGTGGCTAATGTCTGTTGATTATACACTCATCATCTCTGTACTTTTTTCTTCTGTCTCAATATATTTATTTTTGAGAATTGCTAGCTTGTGTCCATAGCACTAGTGAGAATAAGAGAGCACTGTTAACTCTTAGTGGTTCTGCAAAGACAGCAGGGCATTGCTCGAGACCTGGTATGACTGTGGTGTCTCGGAGGTATTTTCTGGGGGTGGGTGGAGATCGAAACAGACGTTGTTGGGCATGGCATCTCTTCCAGCCTGGAGCTCTTTCCTGTGTAAGCTGTGAATCTGTGTGCTTATTTTTTCAATCTCTGAAGACTTTGTATTTTAGGTGTTTTTAAATATTTTCATCTCTTATAGGTTTTCATGTAGAGAAAAACAAGATGTCTTCTTGGGTGACCACAGTGACAGTGGCAGGACAATGAAGAGCAGTTATACAGATAAAATTCTTACAGGAAAGATCATTCTAGCAATTAGAATCTAATAAAAGGATGGAGGTGGCTGGAAGGTGGTAAACTGCCCCCCCCCCCCAGGAAATGTCCAAGCAGAGATTTGGATAACCTAGTCAGAGACGCTATAAGAGAAATTTTTGCTTTGAGTAGGGAATTTCACTTGATGATAGGTAACCAAAAAAATATTTTTCCCTGCCCCACCTCAAGATAAATTTAAACCTGTTCTTATCTCCGAGTTCACACGTTTACTCAAGCAGGATGGTCCTCCTCACTTTCTTCTATGCTTAGTCTTAATGAGCTCAATATTGAGTTGGTTTCTATCTTGGCTGACGGCGTCTGGAGAGAGAATGGAAGATGCCTTCCAATCGAGAGTCCTTTGTGGCTGAGGCCTTACAGTTGTTTTCTAGCCCCCTTGTTTGTTAAGTTTACTTTTTTTTTTAATCATCAGACTAGTTTCCCCCCTCTCTGGTTTTCATCCACATGAAAAGGTTCTGACCCTTGACTTCTCTTGACTCCTGGTTGCTGCACATGCCCTCAATTTTGCTTGTCTGCTTGGTGTCTGTATTTCTGCTTTGCCTTGATCTTAATTTATATTTGCACCCAATTCCTAACTACCTGCAAATTTGCTATGATGGTTAAGTGATTGAGTTATGAATTAGCACGAGTTCAAAATACGATTCTTGCTAACTGGCACACCTTGGACAAGTTACTCTAGTTTTCTAAACTTTATTTTTCTTAGCTATTAGATGGAAATAATTATAGTACCTTTATAACTGGTAAGGGGCAGTTAGCATACAGTCTGTGCTCAATAAATGTTGCTACAATTATTATTTCACAAAGACTGATTCAACTTATACTCTCAGATTCCAGCTTCCTTACTGATGCTCTAAAACCAAATACCACTATCCCAGTACAAAACAAAACCTTAATTTAGGCTTTTCTTTCTTCATAGAATGGACATGTTCTAGCTATGCTGGCTATAAACACATTTCCATAAAGCAAGTCCTATTTGTCCGTTAAATTTTATTATAAAGCTGAGAACCCAATTCTCTCAAAAACTATTTTGGACCCTGAATATAATGAAGTTGAACTTAACAATTAAGAAAATCTTTAAAATAAAAAATAACTTACCAGTGAGATATTACACACATTCAAAACAGTTGTCATAATCACACACTGTTTACACAGTTATAATAAGAACAAGACAAGTGCAAGAAGCAAAGAAGCATGGGACCTCCAAATTCTATCCATCTGTATGTACAATTCTTTAAAATAAATGTGTGACAAAATTCACAAACTTTTGAGTATATAAATCTATCCAGCAAAGTGAGATCATGTGTCAGTGTTGCAAAATTTACTACTCACTACTATGTTTGGCATTATTATTCCAATTCAGGACAAGAGAACCAGACGTCATACGGGTTCAGTAAAGAGGGACCTGGAAATACTCGTTGTTGTTGTTGTTAATTTTTATTGAATTTACTTGGGTGACATTGGAAATGTTTTTGATGAAGCAGGCACAGTGCGTTCTTGTTAGCCATTGGCTGTTTCCTGCACACGTCCATCAATTTAAATTCTACTCCAAACCAAAATTCAAATAGAACTGAACCCAAATGTTAATGTTTCACTAAACCATGAATTGAACCAACCTTCCCTGGGGGAAAAGGAAAAAAAAAACTACCAAAGAAGTTTGATTTGAAGCCAAAACTATATGTTTTATGAAACTATTGAACTGGAACAAAATCAGATCAAAATATACCATGAACTGAATTTAAACTAAACAAATAAAATTTTTATTTCTTTCAAATTGAATCACTGGCTACAAATGAGGTTTACTTTAGTGCATATGATATTTATTTTAATACATGTAGAGTTTACCTCGAGCAATTTTTTTTTCCCTGTCAATCTTCTCCTTTACACAAAGGGGACAATGATCCCTACCTACTTCATTAGAGTTACCGTGAGCATTGAATGCAATAATAATCAAGCACTTCCATCACCATCATATTTATCATGATGATGGTGATGATGATCATCATATCTGCATTTTGTCCAGCATGCAAGGGGTCAACTTCCCATTTTAAGTCCTCCAATATGTCCACTGGCCACCAGAGGGCAGCAAAAAGGTAGAAACCCTTGCTGGAACTGACTGGATCTTGAACAAGCACTGAGGGCTTACTATGTGCCAAACTGCTCTAATGACTTTGCATATACTAACAAATTTAATCCCTAAAACAATGCCACACGGTGGCTTCTGTTATTATTCCCAGGGAACAGATGAGGAAACTGAGGCATAAAAAAAAGGTGAAGGATTTTGCCCAAGGTCATCCAATAACAGATGGCAGAGCCAACATCTGAACCCAGGCATCCTGGCTACAGAGCCCCCACTTTTAATGTACCACTGTATACTGCCACTTGAGGTTCTTTGGAGGATACTAACTACCCTGGGAGAGGTTCACATCCTGGCCTCGTTCATGGACACAGACGGAATTGCAACCCAGGATGACCTTATAAAATCTGTTCACAGGGTAGGACCCAGAGTACAGAGAGTCGGTGCCTGAGCCAGAGAGTGTGATGTGGTCAACACTATTGTTAAAGACTAACTCAGGGCATGAACCAAGTGAACAGAAGAACATTCAACAAAAGGGATAGGAAGATGGAGTCAGGCGCAAATGTAGAAAAATGACCAGGATAGTTGCCTTTGACAAAGAATAATATTCTCGTGGTAGCTGAGTCCAACTGGCTCATCCTTCTGAACCTTCAATATGTCTTAAAGTTTAAAGTACCAGAACTAATAAAAGAACAGGAGGCTGACTCTGTTCCATTTTCACAGCCATTTCTATCTCAAGGGGTATTATTTAGTTTATTTTTCAAAATAAAAAACAAACAACACAACAACAAAAGAACTATCCTCCTGCTCATCATAGCCACGCCTCTCAAAATAACAGTCCATACCAACTTTGTAAGCTTTTCATTTCCCACCCTCTCCCCAGCCTGCTGCAGTCAGACATCTGCCTGCACCGTTCCACTGAGACTAACCTCACCGAGGTCACATGTCATTTCCCAAATGCCACGTACAATAGCTACTTTCATCTTTTCAGAGTGCCTGCAGCTTTGACACTGCCGGCCATTCTTACTCTCATGAAACTCTCCAGCCCTCGATTTGAAATGCCTTGTCTGACCGTCCTCACTCCTGGATCTACCACTGCTTCTCTGAACACCACTCTGTGGTCAGTTTCCTGGCTCCTTTTCTCCACCATCTCTCGTTAAAAAACAAAGTAATGACTTTTCACTGGCTTGCCTACCTCCACTCTGGACACTCGAATTCCATTCTCAACATCGCAGCAGAGAGAGCTTCCCAAAATACCAAAATGCTACTCCTATCATGATTCGCCCTTGCATGAAATAATTCCCCATTATGAAAACTGTTTAGCACGGCATTCAAGAGTCCTCTTCCCACTTTTCCGTGTGGTTCTGACAATGCCTTCACACATGGCCTTTGTCTCCTCACAGCTCCTCAGAAATCATTCCAATTCCCTTAGCTTCTCAAGCCTCTTTTTATTTGCATCCTTCAAAATTGAGCTCAATCTGCTGCCTCTTTTGCAGGATTCCCTGGAATTCTGCCTCCTGCACAGAGATGCTGGCTTCCCTCGGAGCACCCCGTTGCCCATGGGCCATGGGATGACTGTGGCTCATTTACAGACATGGATCTTCTGGGCCAGACTCTGCTCTTCCTGGGTGAAGGACCATGTGGAGTGCAGCTTGGTATCCCTGGTACTTACCAAGAGAGGCACTTGATATAGTACATCTAAGTAATGAGTGGATTTTCTTAAAAAACTCAGTGGGAATGGTGGAACTAGGATGCAATGACTGATATGTTAGAGCTCATCAAAGGACAGGTGATTTACAACCGGAAACTTGATTTTTAATATATCTCATTAGTTCTTAAAGAGTTGAAGGACAAAGGCAATGCTGAACGCTGCAAATTATAAGTTAAGTGAGAGTCATCATATTGATTTTATTTCTATATTGATGAGAAGGCAGAGAGAATGTTAATGAGAACCAGCAGGGTCATGACGAGCAACGGGCCCAGTCCAGGCAGGTCTGACGGCCCAGGGAGCTGCCTGAGGGACTGGCTTTCCTCTCCACGTACCACTCAGCAGAACAAATCCTGACAGTTTAGCATGGAGCATAAAATGCACTCTCAGAGTAACAGGGTACTTAGCATATTTGGCTAAATTCATGTGGACCAGATTTTTTGTTTGCTTGTCTCACCAAAAGGAGTAGAATCTGTTCGCCCTGCCTCACTTCTGCCTCCTAATTTAGAAGTTATTTAATAGTCTGAGAAAAATTGTTTGTACATCTTCCCCATTCGTTTAGTAAGGCTTCAGAGAAACATCACCCCTGCTTTAATCTGCTGTCCTCGCAGAGAACTAGGCCATAGCCAGGAGAGGCAGAGACTGCAAAGAAGGGCCCCCATGGTAGCCATTCGCTTTTTCACTCTTTGCCTTGATTTTAAGGACTGATAAGTATGAGGGTAATAAGTATGAGTTTCTAGTTCCTCTCCCGTCTGTTCTCTGACCACCAGGTGAGAAGGGGAATAGAGCAGGGCAAGCTTCTATTCTGGTACTGTGAACAGCAGTGTGGGTTATTTCCTTCTTCCCCACTGGGCTTACCTCCAGCCCCCGATGTAGCGTGGCAATTACGCACGTGCCCTTTGCATTCAACATCCTGGGTTCAAATCCTAGCTCTTCAAGGCAGAGCCATGTGAATTTCTAACAAGTTATTTAACCCCTTGGGTCCTCAGCACTCTCCGTTGTAACACGGGGATAATAATAACTTCCTCCGAGAGTTGCTCTAATGAGAAAATGCCTATAAAATGCTTGGCATCAAGCCTGAATCAGCACTTTGTAAATGTGAGCTGTTATGACTTTGAGTTTAAATTCTTAGAAATTGGATTGGCTTTCATGAAGCTCCAGATTGATCCAAGTTCAACGTTCTTTCACATCTGGCCTGAAAACGTTTGGGAACCTCAAGATGACTGCCATGACAGCAGTGGCACAGCAACACATCAGTCATCAAGAATGAGCAGCCTGGCTCCCCGAGGGCTGAAGGGAATGGTGCTCATGAGCGATTCTTGCTACCGTCAGCATCACAGAACCAACGTCGACCTGGACGAGAAAGCTGGATCACTCCGAGTTTGTTCCTACACAAGCCAATCTATCAACAAAATTCCAAATGCCCCTTCTTCTGAGTGATGAGGTAGCAAAGGAGTTGACAGGCCAGGTCACTGGGTCTGCGATCCTGCATCCAACTGCATCTTGTTTGCTGAATGTCAGATCAAAGTGAAAAGAAATCATGAGAGAACTGAGCCAACTTTTAATGTGCGAGACTAAACATGATTTGATTTTCGAATTTTAGACCAAGTTCTCAGGACTGACCACTGGAAGCATTCTTTATGAATTTTCTTCCCTAAAGTGACATGTATAAATCATAGAATAAATAAAGACGCTGTTTCCACAGGCATTCTCTTAGGTACAGTCTCCTTTCTGTAGATACAAAGTAGACTGGCCAATAGAAGGGTGCCAGCCAGTGGAGAAGAGAATGGAAGAGAGGTTAATAAAAGAATCTTGGAACGTTTTCCAAGTTGCACAACTGCAGCTCTTTTAAAGTCATCTCTCAAGGGGGGTGCTGAAAAACCGCCACAAGGCACTGTCTCTAATCAGTCCAGACTAAATGAAGAGTGGATTTCAGCAACAAAACAGCAAAAAGGGAAAAGGACTCATGGACATGGACAACAGCATTGTGATTACAGGGGGGGAGGTTTAAGGGGACTAAATGGTAATGGAAAAAAATACAATAAAGATTAAATTAAAAAAATAAAAAAATAACAAATCTAAGCCAAGACTTAATACCAGTGTGACATAGACAGGTGGTGTATCAGTCAGGATCCCCTCAGAGAAGCAGAGCCATGGGCTATGCATATAGTCACACACACACACGTGTGTGTGTGCATACATGTATAGCCTATAGTTACACACACACATATGTAGCCTGTGGAATCTTGACAGGATGCGTGTGTAGGAAAGATGGATATAAAGTAAGAGGAGAATCCATAAGCATGAGCTAGTGTCCCATGGGACAGACTGACATCTGCGTCCATTCTTATTGCCTCTGATTTCAGAGCAATGGATGGCCAGGGCCCTTCACTGCAGAACTAAACACATACACCTGGCCCAGGAGTTGTAGACTCTGAAGGGGAATCCAGAGGAAGAAGCGGTTGCAGGTCTAGCTCCTACCTCACACCAATGAGGTGGCTCAGCAACAACCTGGTGAGCTGCAAACTGGCCTCGGCCCACCAAACCTTCCTCACCCTCTCGTGGCCTGCCCTTCCTGGAAACACACGAGAAAGGAAATTCTGGGAGACGTAATTCAACCTAGCCAAGTTGATATCTAATCAAACCACCGCAGGTAGAAATCAGAACTCTCTGCCCTTGATTTCTGTGTAACTCTTCTCTGGAGAATGTCTGTTCCTGCCTAGAATGGTTTAAAAGTCCATAGAATGAAGACCCTTTCCTTACCTTACCATATCACTCACAAACTAAAAATAATTATTATACTTTCAAAAGTAATTTGGATATTTGGAAGTCTCAGTTAAATTCTCAAGGGCTAAGACAGCTTGTTCTAAAGGTTATAGAATTAATTGTATCAAGAAGACCCCCTGTCAGTTCTACATATGTATATGGGCATGTACACACACACACACACACACACACACACACACACACACACATACACACAAATGTCTAGTCCATAAATATCATTTCCAAAGTTCAGGTTGTATGTACTTTTTACATTAAGCAAACGTCGGATTTGGGCAGGAATGTGAAGCAAGAGTGCTTGTCCTCACTGTCCACTCTGAGCACCGATGGCCTTGAGATGGAGAGAGCTGCTTGCCTGACACCCAGTCATCTGGAAAACATCAAACCTGGGCTGCTCAGCTGCTCTTTAAAGTCCACATGTGTCTCTTAGTTTTACAATAACCACAGTGCATTGGGATGATAGAGGTGAACAGTACCATTTTAACTAACACTTTAAAATAGAAAAAAATGTAGGGAGCAATCACAAGGCAATATTAAATATTTTTCATTATATTTTCTAATAACTCTCAAGCACTGGTAACCATAAAAGCCTTAATAATGTGTTTATTGAGACCAGTAATCAGAGAAGGATAGAATTTTCAATGTAACACGGGCAGGTTTTCTATGAAAGCGGCACAGGGAACTCTGCCCCTTTGCTGGGATATGAACGTGACTCCTCCTTTAGGGCACTGAGGTAGTAAAACACAGGAGAACTTCCTAATGGAAATGAGACTATTCTCATTAAATTAAATGAGACCATTTAATGTGGGTGAAAGTGATTTAAAATTCACACACCTCCTGCAAGTATGTTCTTGATTTACTTTTTAAAGAGTAAAATGGGTTTAGTAAATATTGCCAGGTATAATAAATCATAAAACATTTAACACCGATTTGTCAAATGTAGTTTACATGAAGTAGTACTTAGTGTTATTTATGCCAGACTGAATGAAATGGTTGCTATGTTAGTAGGCTTTTCAGCCAGTTGGGAAACATGCAGTGAGCAAAACTTTGTACTGGGTGGTATGTTGGTTATACAAAATAACTGATACTACATTATACCCAAAGTGCTTACAGCCAGGATGAGGCACTCAATCAGTGATACTACAAGGCTCAGTATGAGAAGGACCTGTTCAAAGCATTTCACTTTCAGCCAAACCAACCAGTTAAAATCAGCCTTTTCTACTGGATTCCATCCATCACTCCCACTTGGCTACCATCAAGAAAGTCCCAGCTCTCTAAGACAGTAAACCTGGACCTCCCATTCCAAACTTATTTCATATTATCTTGCATTGTGTTTCCAAAAGTTTCAGTTTTTCAGGGCTTGATCTCTTGATTGGATAGCTTCACAATCTCTTCTGGGACTCACCCTGGGCTCCACAACTCAAATAAGACTGCTGCTTTATTTCTTAGATGTGTATAACTTAAGCCACTCTTTGTAGTATCCTGATACCACTCACTTCATACCCCAGAATTCTACCCTAACGCAGGCTGATTTGGTTAATACCAGTACCCGCGCTTGCCCCTGTCCCAGCAGTCGTACAGAGGGGCTAGAGCTGTTGGTGTCTGTTTCATCGGAAGTCAAGTTAGGTCACAGAGGAAAGAGCAGGAACGTTTTACTGGTAGAAGTCTATTCCTCTAGAAGGCCCATAAGCTGAAGTTTGAGAATAACAGAGAATTTTACCAGGAGAGCAGACCACAATGTCTACATTCAAGAGCTTCCTAAAATTATAAATAATAGCCCTGGCTGGGTTATTCAGTTGGTTGGAGTGTCATCCATACACCAAAATATTGCAGGTTCAGTCCCCAGTAGGGTTGCATACAGAAGCCAACTGATCTATGTTTTTCTCTCACATAGATATTTCTCCCTCCCTTTCTCTCTCTCTAAAAGCACTAAAAACCTATCATCAGGTGAAGATTAAAAATAAATAAGTCTTTCTCCTTAGAATAGGCACTAACTTATCTTCTTGAGCAGAACAGGATTTCAACTGTCAGTACCAACATGCCCTGATATATTCTTGTTACAGTACAACAGGTGGGGGCCAAGGGCAGCCGAGGCAATATACTATTACCCAAAAGGAACCCCCCAGGTTCGGTATGTCTGCTGCCAGAGGAAAGACATATCTGAGATTCATGAAAAGGAGAGGAATTTATTATTCATTTGAAATAACACAAACTAAAGTTCCCCACAAATGCACACAGTCCTTCCAGCACCCTCCACGTGGCAAAAGGGAGCACTTCCAAAGCCTCGTGGTCCTGACTCTCACCCAAGCCTCATGGTCCCAACCAAGACACCAAAGCCGCGTGGTCCTAAACAGATGCGTGGTCCCCAAAAGAGAGACGCCCAATGGCTGCTGTGCCTCCATTTAAATCCCAGTGCTAATCTTCCTCTGCAGCCCCATTTCCGGCCCCTCTCACAATTGGCTATAGCTGCCAGCATTCTGGGTAGGTGTGGCCCCGTGGTGTGGAGCCAATTATCTCCAAGCTCTTCTGGACCCCGTTACAAATCCCTATTTGGGGCTCCCCTCTTGGCTGCACCCTGTTACATTCTCTCACTTCCCAGTTATCTTATCATGGGTAGAGTACGTACTCTGTTTCATCCGTAAGCCTGTGGTCAAGAACTCAAAACTGACCCAGAGAAGCCTTTATGGTAAGGACCTGAAGTCTGGGGGAAGTGAGTTCAGCTGGAAGGAAGAGAGGTTAGGCATGGCTACAAAGCTGACTTGGTATACTTGGACTAAGGCGATGCAAAGGAAAATGTATCCCCTTACACAGAGAAGTGGAGATTAATAATTTGGAAAGTAGCAGGTTGTTAAATCATTTGTCTTGCTAGTATTGTATGACTCTCTAAGAGGCACCAAGTCTTTTTAAAAATATTCTTCAATAATGATAGCAAGTCAGCATCTGGTTGAAAGGATTTAGGGCTTAAGGTAATTTTCCACTGAGCTATACTTACAACAGTACTGGTGTGTGCGACAAAAAGACACCAAACTCTAAGGGTGAGGTGACAAGGTAAAAGGAAATGGTTGGAAAGGGAGCTCCAGAATTCAAGCCAAAGAACATGTATCTCCAAGGGAGTCCTGGCCTTCTGTATCAAATGGGAGCACCACCAACCACCAAAGCTTTGCTCAGCTCTATGTTTTATGTGTTCTCCTCTGATGGCAAACGTATCAGCGTTTGAACTTATAGCCCTAGGACCTGTTTATCTCCAAAATCATACATTTCTACAGGAAACTACATTAAGACCAAGCCTTGGTTGTGGCCGAGTGAGACTTTCTTCCATGGTCTAGCACTGAGGGGCGTTGTGTTCTGACCCCGCTGAAAATTGTGCCATAGCAGACACTTCTGGTACCTGTGCCAAACTCCTGGGCTCAACCTTGGTTCAGTGCCCAAGGAGTGCCTGAGAGAACCGCCTGAATCCACCTCAAGAGTGTCCCAGGTTTCTTCTCACATTTGAACTCCAGCGCCTTCTCCATTGCCAAAGGGGTTTGATGGGGAAGGAGCAAACATGGCCTAGCAATATAGAGAATTTAATGCCCCCAGAGAAAACCAACATCTAGTCCTTCTGCTATACAGTTCTCGCACTTCTTAGAGATCACAGCAGAGTCTAAATCTATTTTTACACTGGCTTTTCTTCCTGACCTCGCATCCTCATGACCTCATATGTGTATTAGAATTATCCTTCAAATAACTAACAGACCCTAAGTAATAGTCTCATGTTCTGATTTTAGGAAAGTCAAACCAGCACCCATACTAAACCAAAAAATCCTCCTTTTCTTTCCCAAATACACATATGTATGTGTGTGTACAAGAAAGCACATACTTTTCATAAGCCATTATAATATATTAAATTAGAACTTCCCTTAAGTTACTAGGCTATAAAAATTTGTGTTTGAAAGAGAAAGTAGGGAACATTTACTTCTTCCCTTGAAAGATTTATTGCTTTAGAAGTTGCCCTCCCAGTATAAAACTGGACAAAATATAGAAGACAGCTGCTTTCAGACATTGGTCAGCAAGCAACACAGCAGCCATTCCTGAGAAAGAGGAAACAAATCAGGGGAGCCCTACAACTGCAGCAGCTTACTGCCTGGAGAGAGCATAGAGACTGGAGTTCAGACGCTGTTAACCCAGACCCTGTCAGTCTTGCTGAATAGGGGAAACAGAGGTTATAGGTAAGAGAGGCTAAGATGTCTGTAATTTATGGGGGAGAGGACCAGAGAAGAGCAAAATGCAGAGTGAGAGTCCTGAAAAGTCAGCGGGGAGTAACCTTGGATTTTGGTTGAGCAGTGATGTCATGTACACATTCATGAGGAGAAATTCCCTGAAGGCAGGGAAAGAAACAGTGGAACTCAGTAGAGCAAATAATTCCTGGAGCTTACAAAAATGAGTCAGTGTGACGTGGACTTGTACAGTAATTCACAGTCAGTTTGATACAGAAGTCTTTCACCTTTGTAGATTAACTAAATTATTCCTGATATGAAGGTTACTTTGGATTTGACTTAGAGATTAAAAGCCTACTTCAAATGAATAAAACTGATCCAAAATAACTTAAGTGTGTGCCAGAACAAAGATCAAGTCTTTAATAAAATACAACAAAACTCATCACTCAACCTTGCAAAACTCACAGTGCTCAGCATCCAATAAAAAATTAACATACACGTAAAGCAGGAAAAAAAAATGAACCATAGTTAAGAGAAAATCCAATCACTATTACCAAACACAGGCATGAGAGAGAGGACGGATTAGCACACAGGCCCTTCTACAAAAAAAATTATAAATGTTGCAGATATGGTAAAAAATATAATGAAAAGTATGAACATTATTAGGGAAGGAATAGAAGATAATGTTTTTGAAAGACACCAATGGAGCATGTACATGAGAAAAACGAGTCTGAATGAAAAATACACTTCATGAAATTAACAGATTAGACGCTAAGAAGAAAAGATGAATAACCTTTAACAAATATCAATAGAACCCCTCCAAATGAAATAGAGAAAAAAGCAGAAAAAAATCATGAGAGCCTCTGAGACACCATCAAGTAGTACAATATAAGTATAATGGGCCATTTCAAAGATGAGGGAGAAAGAGTATTGGAAAAAAATTCCTGAAATGCTTTCAAATTTTTAAAAAATGGCTGAAATATTTTCAAGTTTTATGAAAACTATAAAACCACAGGACCAAAATATTGATGGATAACATGCAACAAAAACATAGAAACTAAAGCAAGGCACATAACAAGATTGTTAAATTAATGACAAATAATTTAATGTAAAAACAACCAGAGGGAAAAAAGACATATATATAAAAAGTACATATATAAATGCAGCACGCCGAAATTAGAGATTACGCACAGTGAAAGACAGTGCATTGACATCAACAAACTGCTTAAAGAAAAAGGTAACCAAACTGAAACTCTACAGCAAATGAAAGCATCTTTCAAAATTGATACAAAGTCTTTTTCAGACATTAGACCTGCACAGCCAGAAATGTTAAAGGAAGCTTCTCAGGTAGAAGGATAATGATACCAGATGGAAATTGGGAATTTTACAAAGAAACAAAGAAGGCTGGAAATGGTAAATATATGTATAAAGATTGTATTTATTTCCTAGTACTGCTTTAACAAATTACCACAAATGAAGTGGCTTAACACAATACAAATTAATTTCTCACAGTTCTTGATATTAAGAGTCTGAAATTGGTTTCACTAGGGCTAACATCAAGGTGTTGTCAGGGCTGAATTCCTTTCTGGAGACTCTAGGAGGAAAGAAGTTTCCTCGCACTTTCCAGCTTCCAAAGGCCGTCCACCTCCCTTGGCTCACGGTCCGCGTGCAGCTGCAAAGCGGGAAATGACTGACTGAGGGTCTCTCACGATGCCTCCCCAATTCTGACTTTGCTGCCTCCCTCTTCCCCATTCAAGTGTCCTCACGCCTATATTGGGCCCGCCCGGGGATCAGGGTGTCTTCTCTATTTTAAGGTCAGCTAGTTAACAACTTTAATTCAATCTTCAACCTTAATTCCCCCTTGCCTTGCAACATGGTATTCTCAGGTTCTGGGAATTAGGATGTGGGCAACTTTGAAAGAACATTATCCTGCCTGCCACAAATATAAATAATCTTCCCAGTTTTAATCCTTTAGTGCACAATTCACTATTTAAATAAAAAAAATAATAAGCAAAAGGTAAATGTATTTAGATACAGAATTACTAATAAAATAAAGAGGAAATTTTATAATGCTGAGGGTACATTTTACAATGAAGATAAAGTTGATACGACTATTTTGTTCCACAAACCATCCCTGATCACACAGCAGAACTAGGAGTCTATCAATAAGCTTAGGACTTTAACAATAAAGCCTGAAAATAAAAGGCCCATTCTTCCTAAAAATAAAACAAAAATTTCAAAAAATAAAACAATACCATCACCAACAACAAAACTTTTAACTCTTCTGTCCAAAAAAAAAAAAGAATACTAAGTGAATTCTGAGAACATGACAACGGTGGCGCCATAGGGTTTGTTTCTTTAAATCTTCCAAATCCCTGCATTAAAAATAGAGTAAGAAGATATCAAACAATATGTTGTAAATTAAAAGTACAATTTTTATGTGTCACATTGTCGAATATCCGGAAGTTTGATAACCGACTCGATTGGCATACATGCAGAGAAATAGGTGCACCTGCGCGTGTTTGGTGGGCACCTGAATGGGCTCCACCTCTGTGGAGGGCAATTCGTCAACATGGCACAGAGCTGAATATCTACACATCCTGTGATCTTACAAATTCACTTTTCGGAATTTATCCAAAAAGACACACTCATGCCCTAAAAATGGCTTATATATAACTTTACATGGTTTGTGATAATGAGTTTGGAAAATAACCTAAATGTTTCTTAGTACTTAGGAAACTCTCCACATATTTATTGGAAAAATTTTCAAGATAAATTGTTAAGTTATCAAACCAAATAAATTTTGGAAAAATTTAAAATGCACAATAAAGGTCACAGCACCTTATATACAAGATGAGAAAAATGTGTGTGTGTATCTTATACAGAGGTGAGCAAAAGTACATTTACAGTTGTGAGCATGCAAAATGCAGAATTTATTCTTATATTATTATTTATTACTTATCATATTCTTTATTTGTATTACAACTTTAAGCCTACTTTTGCCCATCACTGTATATACACATATTATAGGCATATGTATGTGATACATACATACTATGTGTGACTATATATAATAGATTGTATGTGCCCGTGCATGTGTACACATTTACCGGTATGGACAGAATAGCTCTAGATAAAATATCTGCAGAGAATTATTCAAGAAATTAATATTATTTTAGCTTATAGAAACATTGTAAGCCAAGAGAATAATGGTAAGAGAAAGACTTTCTACACTTTTTGAAGTTTATCTTTAGCTTTACTGAGGTATTGATACACAAAAGCTATACAGATTTAATGCATACATCTTGATGAGTTTAGAAATGTGCATACACCCATGAGGCTTCACCACAACCACTGTCACTACTACAGAGATTTATCTCTTCCAAAAATTCCCTTGTATTCTTGTGTGGTATGTGTGGGGGTTTCTGTATGTTTGTTTGTCTGTTATTGGTAAGGACACTTAACATGAGATCTGTCCTCTTACAATATTTTGAAGTGCACAATGAAGTTTCTGTTTTGTAAGCTGAAAAAATTCTAGAGATCAGCTGTACAACATGGAAGCCTTAGCTAGCTACCTTTTTGAAGTCCAAACCATGTGTATACACTAACAACAAATATATCTATGTGCGTGTGTATATATACATAAATGTACATAGTAATGTACACAGCAGTAAATTATACATGTGTGCTTGCATATACATATATACAAAAAATACCGACTCCTAATTGCAAATAACTCTGGTTGGTATGATTATTGGTGATTTTTCTCTTTTATATTTTCTAGGTTTTCTGCAATACTTTATATTATAACTATGGAACTATAAGTGTCATATTTAAAGACTAGAGGGGTCTTAGTATAGCTTAAAAAAAAAAAAGCTCAACATGAGAATCAAAACTCCTGGGTCTGGTTCCATAACCAGCATTTACCAGCTGGGAGGCATTCATCGTATCTTTTAATTTGTCTAAGTCTTAGTTTTCTCTTCCATAAAATAGGGATAATACTGCTTGCCTTGGTTTTCCTGAATTTAGGGAAAAATCAAATGAGGAAATTGTTTGGGGGTGCTTATAAATCATCATGCTACAGAAATGCGCAGTATCGTTATAATGGATGATGTAAGAAGCACTTCTGAGATTTCAGTATGTCCTGCATACAACACAAAGTGGCCAGTGAGTGAGCAACACTGACTAAGGTCTCGGAGAGCTACAAAGCAATGGGGTTTTGTCCTCCACCGTTATTTCCATTTGGAAAGTGGGAAGAAGAAGGAACACGTTAAGAGAGGTCTGTAGAAACACTCCAAGGGAAAACTTTCTCACCCAAGGAAATAGCCCTGCCTCGTGCTCTCCTGAAGCCAGATGTCACCCCAATGGACACGACCAGCTCACCTACTCCATTCCAGCAGGGCCAGTTTTCTTATGCTGCACCAACTGTCTGCATTGTAAACATGGTGCTTTGGGTACAGCGCTTTTCTGTTTATACTTAAAACAAAACAAAAAAGCTCTGCGTGGACTCAAATGTCCAATCCAGTGCTCCACTGAGAGGTTTTCCTCCCCACCCTCACACCCACCACACACACGTGCATATGTCCTCTTAGGTGCTTTTAAAATTATGCATAGGGTTACCAGAGAAAATGCTAAGACCATGAAAGAATAATAGTTATGTCCACAGGAATGTGGGATTGGACCTCAGTACCGCTTATAAAACAATATATCATTTCAATAAAAACAAGGCCAAAAGATCAAAACCAGTTCTGAATCAGTGTTCAAAAAGCTCCACTACTAAGAAATGGTTTCAAAAGATTTCCCCATTAACATCTGAGGCAACAAACCAGACAGTGGGAAGCAGCTGGATTCCCCTCACCTTTGCCAGTTCACTGGTGCGCTCTCACTCTCTTTTTTCAGGCATCGGATCTTTCAAAACATTTTCAGTGGAAAACCTAGCATCCTAAGTGCTCAGGAAATTCGCTCACTTAAGGTCACAGGCCAGCGCACTTCTATCTGCTTCCCCACTAAGCAGGGTGCCTCCAGATATCATGAGGGGTGTTGCAAAATCCTGAAAATAAGTGGGAAAAAACACAGTTTAATTGGTTCAAGTTTTTTCCTTTATTTATACCATAAATAGCACTTACTTATACCACAAACAGTCCTTTAGAGGAAAACAGAGTGGGTTAAAGAAAACCGGTCACCATAAATATTATAAAAAGTTGAAGATTATTGCTCCAGGCCTTCAGGAGACAATTCAGTGGTATTATGTATGTTGATTAGAGTGTGGTCCGGGAGTTCTATACCATCTGGGTCCAAATCCCAACTTCAGATCTAGCCATACAACTTTGAATACTTCTGTAATCAACCTTCCTGTGTCTCTTTTTCCTCTCTCAGAGTTATTGTGAGGACTGAATAGAATAATCCCTGAAAAGCACTGGGAACACCACATAGCATATATATAATAAGCATTCAATGCTGGCTATCATTTTAATTATCATTAGTGGTACAATGACAAAAAAAAATTATTACTGGTCCAGAATACCTTACAAGATTTAATTCTCTCCCTTAAGTACCCACCCTAAGCATTTACTACCATGCGGCCACTGGGATACTGTGGAGAATCTAACGCTCCAGACAGGAATCACCACGTACTTCTTGTCTGCAGTCGGAGATTGTCTTTCCGCATGGACTGCTAGTATGTGCTTAAAAAATACATGCAAGTAGGCCCAAACTGTGTCTTCCACCTTGCAGTGAAGGCTGCTGAAGGGTTGGTGTACTGCATTTGATTTTTATTAGGCAGACTCTTGTCTTACTCCATTCCAGCTCATCTCGCCGCTTGACAGGGGGTGGGCAGTGCAGTGGTAACACAGAACAAACACACTGTTTTATTTTGGTGTCTGAACACTTCAGGCAGATGAAAAGAATAGCCCTTAAGCTGGCCCTTTTCCGTAGACTGTATCTTCAACAGAACATACTTCATTTTTTCCATCAATACGACCAAATGACCTGTTGGTAAATGTTTTAGGGGACAGATCACACCAAGAAGAAAACTAAAGGCGTATTTGAGTTTATGAAGATACCTAATTTTCCGTCACTGAGAGATGTTCCTCTTTATCTCCATGTATGTTATTCATCAAGGCATCATGACAGTATTTACTGGAAAGTAATGGCACTGTTTACCAGAAAACCAGCTTAATCTGCTACTCATTGTTTTCATCAGTAAAATGAAACTGACCTTTCATCTTCAGCATTGTACTTCCAACAGAATCCTGCCAAAATCACTAATGATCTGTGTTCCTCAGACAGCTGCAAGACATTCTCCATGAGCTAAGGAATAGCGGGATCGTCACCCCATCCAGAGATAAAAAGGCCCAGTCTTACAGGTCCCGTTAACAGGTTAGCACTCAAGCCAAGCCATTAGGATCCAGGGAAAAGATTAAAGGAAGGTAAGAAACTTGAAAAGAGGACCCCCATACCTAATATAGAACTCCTAAATCAAAACCATTTAGTCATTGAGACTTCATCGACAAAGCTCAGAGCAGAGGGTAGAGTTAACAATCAACTGATAAAATCAAATTTTGTAGAGTTAGTATAGATATTTCACAGTGAAGCCTGATGTGCCCTTATTAGAGTTCTTTAGGCATCAAGATGAGCTGAGGACCTGCCAACCCTCCCCATCATGGAGAATGACATCACCCTATACCTCCTTTGAGAAAAAAAAATACAATAAAACATGAATTATTTAAAAGAGAGAATAATGTCAGTATGGTACATAACTTTATTTTATTGCTCACATTGATAAAAGTGCCTGTATAAACTTAAAGCCAGTCTCAATTTACCTCTGAAAGACTAAAGTTTACCCATTCGTGTGTTGTAGGTTGGTTATTTTCAACCTAACACTAACACCCAAGCACACCATCAGCATCCTCACACAGTGCAATGACATAACAAAAGCGAAAAAGCATTTTATTTGAACAGGTAAAGTCTCCAGTCTTGGGTGTTTGCCTGGTAATGTTACCCACCCACCACCCACCCTTCTGGTGTAAGAGCACCTTGATTCTCCTTCAAACCATTTCACCCCACTCCCACCTGTGTATCTTAATTTGTAACCCAAGGTATATGTATGGGAATGTTCACTTCAGTAAAGAACGTACAAAAGTCTAAATGTTGTATATTTAATAGAGAAATAGTTAAAGAAATTATAGGGCATCCACATTAAAACATTACTCCCAATTTTAAAGAATGTGGCAGATCTCTATGTCCCAAAGCAAGCTGCAGAATAATGTGTGTAGTTCAACTTAATTTATGTAAACATGCTACAGGCACATAAATATACAAGCGAATACACAAAGATTATCTCAACAGATGCACACGGGGTTGATAAAAACGGTTACCTCCATGAAGAGGTATATACAACTAGAGGAAATAGAAGTGAAGGGAAACATTAATGTCAGCTTTGTTAGTCTATATTTGAATTTTTATAAGTATGCAGTTATAATATAAATATGTAAGATTTAAAATAAAGTTCACGAAAAATGCTAAGATAAAAAATGAAGGTTTTTTTATAGAAGTGAATTACATCCTCAGTATTGGAAAGGGTTTGGGGGTGTCATCAAAAGCAGTATCTCCAAATGGATGTGGACCTACCAGTGATTTCTCTTCAGATACAGAGAATTGAAGAAGCAAATTTTTATTTGCTTCTCGATACAACAACATAATGTCTCTTTCAAATAACTCAGCTAAAGCTTTGTCTCCCTTGCCCCATCCCAGATCCCATACAGATTTACAAACACACATATGAATATTAAAAACACATATAGTTTCTTTACATCTTTAGAGTACTCAGATAAGTTTTGAACATTTACCCTCCGGGCCCTCAACTGCAGGAAATACATGTCAGCCTCTTCAAGTGATCTTTCTGAAGTCTCTTTTACACCAAAGAAACAAGGTCTTCAATTTTCAACTACAAAGTTTTAATTCTTTTATACCTTTGAGCTGGGTAAAAGATTCAGGTGCCACAGAACTAGTTTATAGGTGGTCCAGCATTCACTTTGAAATGTAGGAACAATTGCCACCTATTGCCTTAGACCTTGGCCAAAACTAAAAATGAATTGGATTATTGAATTTATTTTAATACAGTCATGTGTTGCTTAACAATGTGGAGAAATGTTGTTATTTCTGAGAATAACAATATTCTGAGAAATGCATTGTTAGCCAATTCTCTTGCTGTGCAAACATCACAGAGTGCACTTACACAAACTTAGATGGTATAGCTTACTACACATCTATGCTGTTTAGTATAACCTATTGCTCCTAGGTTACAAACCTCTACAGCATGTTACTGTAGTGAATACCGTAGGTAATTGTAACACTATGGTAAATATGTATGTATCTAAACATAGAAAAAGTGCATTTAAAATATGGTATGTAATGCTTTTACACAACTGGCAGTGCAGTAGGTTCATTTACACCAGCATCACCACAAGCACATAAGTAATGCATTATACTATAATGTTTCAGTGGATACACCATCACTAGGCAATGAGAATTATTCAGCTCCATTATAATCTTACAACACCCCTTTGTATATGCTGCGTGTTGTTCATAAAAACATTCCTAAGTGGGCCTGACTATGCCCAGTTAATCAAATTTCTTAGACTACTTAATTTTAATATGTGGTTCTCATATTTAGCCACTTTTTAAACTCTTACTAGATTTGAGATATTTCTCTTTGATGTTTAGTATAAAAATCATTTTTTGCTATAAATGATGATTCTTCTAATACATCTCTTACTTCTTCTTGTCTTAGTGCATTGGTTAATATCTACAGTACAGAGTTTAGAGTCTCAGTGGTTTAGACAGTCTTGTCTTTTTTCTAACTTAATTAGAAAAATTCTAATAGCTCACCTTTAATTATGATGTTTACTCTAGATTTCTGTTAGATACTCTAAAATTTTTTTAAAAATATATCTTATTTCTGTATGACTAAACATTTTTATGATTTATGGAACATTGCATTTTCTCAAATATTTTTTCTGCATTTATTTGAGGTGAGTTTCCTTCCATTCATGTTACAATAGCTATTTTCTCCTTTAATCTGTTTATCAATATACTAAATTGCATAAGAGAAATTTCCTTGCATTAATCATCTGTGCATTCCTAGGATAACTCTCCTTGGTCATGTGCTTGGCTTTGTTCCTTTAATACAGGGTAGTGTTCTATAGGGAACTGTTCCGTGTGGCATGGCAAATGTAGCCCAGCCACTGACTCAGAAAAGCCAGTGGGGAGTGAGTCAGCACACAGGACCCAAGCCCACGGATCGGTTTTCCTGTGGGGAATCAGACCTGCATTTTACCTGGGCTGCTATGAGGCTTGCTTTTGCTAAAACTTCCTCACCCTGGATTGAGGCAGCAAATGTTTACTGTGTATCTTTAAAATGGCTTCCTAATATCTGTGCTAAACGTCCCAAGTATGGAGTGTAACCAGTTCAACCACTTTTCCCTTTCATCTGCAACATCCTTCTCTTTGAAGCAATTAGCAACATTCTTTCCTTTGTTATCTGGAAAAGGTAATCACCTACAGCGAACCTGTGCATAGTAAGTGAGGACCATCCTCAATGTAATGTACCCAGAAAAGCAATAAAAGCCTGTGCAGGCAGGGGTTGGGGTGCTCTCTCACTTAGAGAGCAGCCACGCTGTCCCTTTTTCTCCATAGGATTTCTGTAGTCTGTGTGAATTTGTTCGTCGTAGCCACAACACACAGAGCCCGTGGGCCAGAGTCCACATCAGTGTTCTCTTTGCTAATATTTTATT
>PVIA01012077.1:0-40145 GCA_004024845.1 Tonatia bakeri | reverse complement strand
TCTCTCCTCTCCTTTTCCTTCCCTTCCTTCCTTCCACCCTCCCTCTCTCTCTCCCTTCTTTCCTTCCTTCTTCAAATATTTATGGAAGCCTGTGATGTGCCTGATTCTGGGCCAGGACCTAGTATATAATAGTAAACAAAGCAGTATGGTTGCTGTCCTACAAGAGTACAAAATTTGGTTTGGGTGATAAGAAATAAGATATTCACACATCATTGTTACCTATAATATGCATCTAGGAAAAAAGGTATGTAGTTCTTGGATAGTGACTAACAGGAAGATATGATCTAATCAGACACCCTGAGAAAGATTTTGATCTGAGGCCTAAATGATGGGAAGAATTAAATAGATACCCTTCCCTTATTGTGGAGTGTCTTTAAGGGGTTGTTTGCTCTTTTAATAATAGTTCATTTTCTTCAGGAAGACTGGGTTGTAAACTGCTTATTTGGTGACCCCCAATAAATCACACATCTTGATATTCACACCCTTGTTTAGCTCCCCTCTGGATTGACTATAGGCTTGGTCATGTGACTTGTTTGAGTCAATTGAGTATTAGCAAGCATGACAGAAGCAAAGGCTCCCTTTTGAAGCCTTGGATCCTTATGAAGAAGTCTGACTATCCTGCTGGAGAGTCCATGTGGAGAGATGCCCTGGATGCTATGAGATGAGAGAGAGAGAGAGAGAGAGAGAGAGAGAGAGAGAGAGAGAGAGAGAGGAGCCAGCTCCCAGTGGTGCTGGCTGCAGGCACCAGACATATGAGTGAAGCCATCTTGGTTCCTCCATTCCCCAGTCAAGCTGCCCAAGCCAATGCACACGGGGCACAGCCAACCCCACTGTGCCCTGCTGGAATTGAAAAATCCTGACTGACAAAAGGTTGCTTTTCTTTTAAGCCACTTAATTTGTTATACAGCAATATATAACTGAAAGATGTTGATTTTTCACCCTGATTTAGATAGATAAATGGCACAGAATGAAATCAGTGCCTTCCCTGATGTAGCCAAGTCAAATTTAGGGGTTTTAACCTCAAGTTCATAAACTCCTTAAAATTGTATTCCCAATTGTGAATATATTGTATTTTTTTTCCTGGGAAGAAGACTCATGGCTTTCTATTTTCAAAATGATCTGTGATTCCCAAAAATAAAGAACAAGTGTTTCAGAAGAAAATATAGACACATAATACATTCTATAAAACTTAAATTTTGAATAAAGTGCTCTGTGGGAACAAAGAGAAGGGAGTGATTAATTATGCTAACTGTAACTGGGGTAGTGTCCATAGTCTAGGAGATATAACTACATCTTCTTGAGACCATACCACCTTCAGTAAAATTAAGCCTGGAACCCTTATGTTAAATAATTTATTTCTCCTTGGTGTTACATAGAGTTCATTTTACCCATGATCTTTTAAGATGGGTCATTTTACTCATAGTTTTTTTCATAAAGACAAATAAGAATTTATACCAGATATTACAGTAAATAATAAAAATTTAGGATTAAATTTGCTTCCAGCATTTGTGGGGTCCAGGAGAGTAAAAATGGAGGCTCACATACCATGGCTAAATATTTTGAAGTCATAAATTAGGCTAGCAAATTCTTAAATAAAACATGTTGTATTCTATCTACCTTGTCAAATTTAGTTTCAAACATAGAATTCTCAGCTATAGAATGACCAGCTTCTTTTCTCTTTTCCCCATGACTCTGTTCTGAACCCACATGTCCATTCTCTGTCCATACCTCTCCACAGACGGCCGTCCTTTTGGTTCTCCTCAAGTCTAGGAGCTAACAAAGCAGCAACAAAGTTTATCCTTAGAAAGGAATACTTTCCCTATGCTAGACCCAGGAAAAGAGTTTGTGCAAACCCTGCAAATGGGCCTGTGGACCCTTTGGACAGGTAATTGGAAAGTCTCAGATATACGGTCTTTGACCTGGAAGGAGTTGTGAGGGAGCTGGGTGGGCAGGTGCCCTTGGTCTCACAAGTTTCTTCACCTATGGGTGAGGGCTGTAATCAGAAGAGGACCAGGGTGGAGACCCTTTAAGCTGTGCTATCCAAAATGGTAGCCACTAGCCACATGTGGCTTTTGAGTATTTGCAGTGCGGCTAGTCCAAACTGAAATCGGTAAAGGAGTCAATTATAAAATGCATATTGAACTTTAAAGATACAGTGCAAAGAAAAAAGTAAAATATCTCATTAAATATATTGTAATTACTTCTTTTGCCTTAAAATGTGGTTACAGAAAACTTTGAATTACCTGTGTGACTCTTATTTGTGGCTTTCTTGGATGGTGCTGCGGTAAAGCATGGGACCTAGGGTAGCAGTCCCTGCTGTCCTGGTGCCATGGTGTCATGGTGGCAATGCTCTGTTGATGGCTTTCTCCATCCACTCCCAGTCCACTCATTCCCACACAACTCCTACCTTCTGACTGATTTCAGCTTCCAGATTCTGACTCTTGTATTCATGGTGAGACTTGGAAGCATAACTGTGGGTACCTACCCTGGGATTTAACAACTTCAAGTGAGCTTTCCAGTATTTTGTTTCTGAATTATCTGTTTTGCATTCCTCCCTCACCTTCCATTGTCCTGAATGAGAACCCCTGTTTCCATCCCCAGCAGCATGTCTCTGGCCCTTTTGGTATTACTCAGTCCATTCTGGCTCTTCTTATGGAGAGTGCCCATATGCTCCTTGACTCTCTGGGGTTCATTTTGTATCTAGACTCTCTTAGGTATTTACTATCATGACTTGGATTTGACAGATAATAACTTACTCTCTTAATCCTCTCAGAAAACATATCTGCATTTTTGCTGGAACTTTCAACTATTTCCTCAAGGGCAGAGTCCAGTGGCAGGCTGAAGAGAGAGGTAAACTCTAAAGTTTCCTTAAGAATTTTACAAATACAAATCCTTGTATTTGCAAATATTATTTACTCAAGTATAGTTTTTTAGTCCTTACTATGATTTAGTCACTGTTGTTTCAAGCATGAGGACTTAATAGTGAGTAAAAATGAAAAGTTTCCTTTGAAAAATTAAGAATCAAAGAATCACAATGATACAGCTATTTCAGAAGAGCATTGGGTGCTATATATGAG
Source organism: Tonatia bakeri (assembly GCA_004024845.1). NCBI lineage: Eukaryota > Metazoa > Chordata > Mammalia > Chiroptera > Phyllostomidae > Tonatia > Tonatia bakeri. Next base: position 37,068 of record PVIA01012077.1, on the reverse strand, counting down.
AGGGTCAGGGAAGTGAGGGCAGCTTCTTTGAGATATCCCCTGAGAAATTAATAAATTACTGAAAATATAAATGGCTGCTTCAGACCCTTAATGAGGATTAGTGCTTAGAGGAGGAGGAGAGAAGCACAAAGCCCATGGGTAGCACACTGGGGACCTCTCTCACTTTGGGAACTTTCCCTGCATAACATTCTCACAGAAAGTAGGATTCAAATTTTTGGTCTTGTGCCTCCCAGTTCCTTAGCATGTAGGATTGGATTCCTTGGCTAAGTAAAAGGGCACATTGTTGCATCATGGATATTTGGACCTAACTTTAATAGGAACAATATTTTGAAATACTGTCCTTTATTATTATTCTTTTTGGAAATTATTTCCTCTACAGGGATTGTACTTTTAAAGATAGAAAAACTGAGTTTAACTCCCCCAGAGAAAGCAGGACACAAAACTACTACAGAGGAAACCTTCCTACTACAGAGGAAACCAAAGATTCAAATCTTGGCTTTTGAGAGTCTATCAAGGGTGTCCAACCTTTTCGCATCTTTGTGTCACACTGAAAGAAGAGTTGTCTTGGGCACCACATTAAATATGTTGTGACATGTGATCACAGAAGCATCTCATAATATTTTAAGTAAATTCACGATTTTGTGTTGGACCACATTCATAGTCATCCTGGGCTGCATGTAGCCCACAGGTTGCAGGTTGGACACCCTTGTTGGGTACATGCTATTGCATCTATGGTAAGATAAGCATCTCAAACATCAGCTGAGAGAACCAGACAGTTGTGAAAGAAAAGCAACATGCTGTTTTTTTTCTCCCAAGCAGATCTGACAGTTTATCTTTGAAGAGCAAATTGAATGAAGGAATTTGCAAGGATATGAGAGGTGGTGAACTATTACTTGTGCTTTAAGACTCAACTCCAACATCTCTTTCTAAGCAGTCCTGAATTGAGGACCCAATCTTACAGTTCCCATTGTGCCCCTCAACAAGGGTCTGTCTTTGAACAAATACTTCAGGGATCACATTTTTCTTTATTTTGTATCTCCAGCTCTAGCATTGGAACAGTGTTGGCACTCAATAAAATTTTATTAAGTAAATGAATAAAAGTGCATATTCTGAATAGGGAGAAAACTGCAAAAAAAAAAGAGAGCTGATAAAAGGTCAGGCTATGAGTATATGTTTTCTCAATCACTGATCAGGATTTCAAACACTATGACAGAAACAAGAATTGTCCCAGGCTCTGAGTGGCCATCCTGAGAAATTCTCATGAGTCAAATAGAATGTAATCATTGAGCCCTATAATGTGTCAAATGGAAAGGACTAAAGGGTTCAAATTTGGGTATACTCCCTTTTGTGGCTCTATTTATATGACTTTGGGGATTATTTTATTCAACCAGAAGGCACCTTAGTGCCGTTCTTGTCTAACGTCTTCACTTTATAGATGAATAGACTGAGTTCCAGAACAGGTAGATGACTTGCTAAAGTTTAAACACAGGTATTGGTTGAGGCGAAACAGACCCTTTCTGCTGACTGAGGTGACCAAGCATTTAGCTAGCAGGATGCTGAGCATGATGCCAAAACTTAATTGCCAAGAGAGGAGCTACAGCATGATTGAAACCTGCCATCATGGGCAAACATCAGCTCCAAGATAAAAGGAGGGACATAAAGTGAAGACTGTTGACTAGGTGTCTGGACAAAAGGTGCTAGGGCAGATACTACAATCACAGACCTGAAGTGAAGTAAAATCATGAATCAAAAAAGATAAATGTGACAGCTCCAGAAGGAGACACAGGGAACTTAGGTTATTTTAAGAGCCAGGATTCAGTGCTGGCCTTCCAGTTCACCCTGCAGCAACATCTTACAAATGGCAGCCACCACCTAACAGTGCCTGTGTAACAGCTTTTCCCAAATGTGATGACAGGGCTTGTCAATGGTATTTAAAGGTCTTAAGTTGCTGGCTCAGCCTGGCAATCTGTTCAGAAAACTCTTCACTTTGAATAATAACTCAGTAATTTTGTTAGCTCCTCAAAAACAGAAAATGTCTTACAATTGCAGTTCCCTTTAGCACCCAGTATGATGCTGGACACACCAAATTATTGAATTTTCTATTTTTCAGGTAGCAGAGGTTCTGCTGGGTAACAAATAAGCCCTGAAATCCTGGAGGCTTCACATAATAAGGGTTGCAAGATCTCTTTTGCACAAGATCTGAGATGGACTGGCAGAGGCTCTCCCCTTCAAGCAGACTCTCAGATATCCAGGCTCCTTCCATTAGAGGCTCTGCTATTTCAGCACATGCTCCCCAATAGTACCTTTGCAAGAGGAAGAGAGATATGGTGGAGGCACACTAGCTCTTAACTGCTACAGACCAGAAGTATTTATGTTACTTTAGCTCAAAATTCTGGGCACATGGCCCAAAGTGACTGCAAGGGAGGCTTTACAGCATGGTAGCCTTTGATGAGGGCTTAGTGTCTTTGCCTTGGTGCAACAAAACCATGCAACTGATGGAGTTCCAGTTACTTACTGGAGTTCTGTTACTTATTAGCTCTGTGTGAATACTCTTCTTAGCCCCCTTTTCTTAGTTTTCTCATATGTAAAATAAATTTTATAATAAAAATATATTTTTTAGGGTTCTTTAGAAGATTCATGGAGATGGTGAATGTGTAAAGGGCTTTGTAAAGTGTTAGATTCTATCAGAACTTCCATAGTTTTGTTTTTTTACTTTTTTCCATTGTAGGGTACGTTGTCATTGCTTACTAGGGATCCCTCCATATAATGATACTTATGTGTCTGCTAACTGAATGGGTGGGTGAGTGAGTGAACTTTAAAACTCACCAATGCAGTAAAGAAAGGGAACATACTCAAGTTCTCTGTCTTTCTGACTTAAATGTAAATCCTTAAGACTCTACCGTAATATTCCACATGGACTGAACATTATTCATTTTTACTTTTTTCTCCACCAATACCATTATATCTTTCCCTGTCCTGCATAACCTCTCTCCCTTACACAGTGGCCAGCATCATAAAATGGTCCTTTGGGTCAGATATGCGGTAGCTGTCAGGCTGGAATGACTCTAACAGTAATAGTGGCAATAACAGAACAGCAATAATAACAGTGAGAGTTGACCAAGCCCCATTCTGCCAGGCACTGTGCCAACTACATGACATTCACTATGTGTGTAAATCCTCACAGCAACCTTGTGAGTGAGGTCTTCTTCCTGTTTTAGAGATGAGGGAGTTGAGGAGGAGGTAATAGGATTATAAATTGAATGCAGATGAATCTAACTGCAAACTTTTGTTCTAAACCACTTTTCAGTGTTGCCCATTTAAGAGTAAGCCACAATCCTCCTTTCAAATAGAGATCTGAAGTCAGTTTTGTTTCTTAATTCATTGTGATTTTTCTCTGTGTGCTCCTTTTTTTCTAAGAACTTTAGCTGTAATTTAAGCATTCATGATTATCTGTTTCAAACATAAAACATGATGCTGCTGATGAATTTACATAGGAGACAAAGAATTGCATAAGGGTCACTACTCCTAAAATTCCATCTTTTTCTTTTACCTGCAGGTTAAGATATTTAGTCACTTTTCTGTTCTAACTCTGTCCTTCAGAATGTTCTTTCCATCATGCCTCCCAATCATGTGGGTTTTAGTCTATTGCACTTTTGTGGTGCTATTGCTGTTGTAAACCACCTGAACTTGGGGTATAAATCAGTAGCTCTTACTTGCTCACACATGCTGAGGGCCAGGAATTTAAATATGGCAAAGTGGAGAACTCTTCCCTATCGTGACTGAGAAATCAGTTGGAAAGACTTGACCAGCTGATGACGACGTAAATATCTGGGGGTTGGACAGGTGGGGCTGGAGAATCATCTCCATATTGATTTCCCTACTCACATGTCTGATGCTTTGGCTGAACACCTATACATGTTATCTCCATGTGGCTTAGGCTTCCACATAGCATGGAGGCTAGGTTCAAGAAAATATAATATTAAGAGCAGTTAGTCTAAGAGCATGTATTTCAAGATCCTCAGGTGGGAGTTGCTCTTTTCTGATCTAGCCTTAGTGGTCACACAGCATCATTTCTGCCTGTTTTCTTAGTTACAAGTAAGTCATAAATCTAGCCCAGATTTAAGGGGAGTAGAATCGCATCCAACCTCTCAGCTGGAAGAGTTTCAAAGAATTTGCAGCCATTTGAAAAACTGCTTCAAGTGAGTAAAGAACACTTTACACATGTATTAATATTCTTTAGAGCAACTAGTTATATTACCCAAAGAAGAGAGGACAGGGTGACTCAAACAGAAACAAAAGAAACAATCTATATTGGTAAATTAAGTAATGGCACAATTTTAGGAGAGCCATTAAAATTAAGTTTTCAAATTATATAAAAAGATAAGAAGAAATGTGAGATAAGAAGAAATATAAGATAAGAAGAAATGTATTAATGTATTATTAAGTCAAAAAATGCTACCAATACTCTGCAGAACATACATACATATATGTATATATATATATATATACATACATATAATAGATTGAAAAAATCTGGCTTTGTGGGTGATTTTTCTTCTGCTTATGTGTGAATATTTTTACAGTAAGCATATGCTGCTTTCTCTCTTTTTTGTAAAAATTTATTTATTTTTAATTATTTTATTGTTGTTCAATTACAGTTGTCTGTATTTTTCCCCCTACCATTCCCCTGCTTTCATAATAAGAAAAAAATAATCAGATAGGAAAAAGGACTTTGAAAAGAAAAACATTTACATTAATTTCAAAGAACCAAGACAAAAATTGAAGTCAAGCTATTGTGTTTGTGGTAGAGAGCTGACCTTCTGGGGCCTAGCTGGCTCTGGTGGTCATGTAGACTAAGGAATACTGTGAAAATGGAAGGGGCCTTTAGATCTCCATGCACAGACTCTGGCTTTGGGGAGGAGGAAGCTGGGTGGGGAGTGACTTATGCAAGGCCGAATGGCTAATTAGTGGAAAGGCTTAGCAGAAAGAACAGGCCTCTTAGTCCTTGTTCAGGATGTTTTCTTTTTTTTTCTCCACTTGCTGCTATGGGCTGTGAACTGACAAGCAGCAGGCTGCCTGTGCCTTACATGAAGGACTGACACATTTCTACTCCCAGTGGGTGTCTTGCCTGCAGCACTGTACTGAGGACCCTGGAAGCTTCTGGCTTGGAAAAGCAGAGTGTGATTTTATGGTAATTGCACTGGGTGTTGCAAAATACTTAGCAGTCATTGGGCATATTCAATGGCAGGTGAACATTTTATTTGGTAAGAAGCTGAATTTGAGAGTTAGAAATGGGAATAAGCTTAATGACAGTGGATTTCCTTGGTTAAAAGGAAAATGACAAAGACCCAGTTTAGGGGTGGCTCAGGGGGAGAAGGAGACTCACACTTTGAAAACTCCGTTTCTAAAGATTTCTGGGGGGCCAGATGGCACTGGTGCATCTAAAGGCAGCTTAGAGAGAACATTACCTTCTCTGTCCCTAACATATTTTCCCTTCGCATTATGAGATGTCTGAAAACAGGGTATTTTTCCCATCAATATTCTTCATTTTCACTTTCAAGTTCCATCTCTTCAGGGCAAAAACCTCATATAGGTGCTTCTGGCCTTTCACATCTTCGTTTATTACCTGTAATTTTTAATTAAGAGGGGTTGCCTGAGGCAGATGCAGATGGAAATAGAATAGTTTGTGTGTGTGTGTGTGTGTGTGTGTGTGTGTGTGTGTGTGTGTTGGGTGAACTGTTAGCTGAAGGAACTAGGAAAGAACAAGCACTCATAACCTGGACTAAGTAATTCAGGGGGTTTCCTGGACAAGACCACGGCCAAAATACTTCCAGGGATACGGGCTGTGGAGCAAAGAGTTTACTAATATAATTAAAAGGGCTAAATTTTGACTTTTTTATACAGTTTTTATTGAATTATAAATAACATTTTACAGATTGCTTTTATAGATTTTTGGGGATATTTCCAGAAAAAGTTTTATACATATATACTATACACACACACACACACACACACACACACACATATAATGTTGTTATATATATATAAATAATATTTTGTATATATATCTAAATAAGGTCATAGATGAACACAATATGGGTAGTTTTTTATAATTCTTAGACAAGGACACTGCTCTTTTCTGTAGAATAATAATGATACCACCTTCTCTTGCTACCCTTTCTCCCTCATTGAGTGCTTCTCTTGTGTATCAGCATGTTACATAGATTTTTAAAAAAATTCTCACAAGAACCTTATGAGAGTAGTTATGATCCTTTTCATTTCATGATGAAGAAACCTCTAGACTATAGGTTCATAGAGGTTAGTTACTTACTCAAAGATACATGCTCCTGTTACTGAGGTGGGTATCAAAGCTATGCTATATGGGATATTTGATATCCTGGGTGTGGGGAACCTCTCTACTTCTTGTAGTTAGTGTTAGGCTCTCCACAACAGATGTAAAGTTTCCCAGGAAGAGCTTTGGGTGATGCAGATTACAAGGCTAATGTCTTTTTAGAAGACACAAGAAATATCCTCCAGTGGAGAGAAACTTGAGTGTGCCTATGACTACAGGGGCCACCCTGGGAGGATGCCTGTGAGCAGAGCTGGTAAAGGGGACAGGGTACACACAGCAGTACAGTTACCTTGCCCCCTGACAGTGTAGAAAGTTCCATAGTATATCACTTTACCTACAGATCATCTAGAATACAAAGTTTTTAAAATCTTGTTTTTAGATTTTTATTTTTAAATATATTTTATTGATTATGCTATAATAGTTTTCCCAATTTTTTTCTCCCCTTTATCCCCCATCCACCCTGTACTCCCCAGCACTTCAGCCTTTCCCCACCTTAGTTCATGTTCATGGGTTGTACATATACGTTCTTTGTCTTTTCTGTTTCCTATACCATTCTTAACCTCTCCCTATCTATTTTATGCCTACCAATTATACTTCTTCTTTCCTGTACCTTTCCCACCATATTCTTCCTCAACCCCTCTCAACTGAAAACCCTCCATGTGTTCTCCATTTCATTCTGTTCCTGTTCTAGTTGTTTGCTTAGTTTTGTTTTTGTTTTTTTAGGGTCACTTTTTAATAGTTATGAGTTTGTAGACATTTTACTGTTTATAGTTTTTGATCTTCTTTTTCTTAGATAAGTCCCTTTAGCATTTCATATAATAAGGACTGGGTAATAATGAACTCCTTTAACTTGACCTTATCTGGGAAGCACTTTTTCTGCCCTTCCATTCTAACTGATAGCTTTGCTGGATAGAGTAATCTTGGATGTAGGTCCTTGCCTTTCATGACTTTGAGTACTTCTTTACAGGCCCTTCTTGCCTGCAGAATTTCTTTGGAGAAATCAGCTGATAGTCTTATGGGCACTCCTTTGTAGGTAACTCTCCCCTTTCCTCTTGCTGCTTGTACGATTCTCTACTTATTTTTAATTTTGAGTAACTTAATGATGTTATGCCTTGGTATGTCCCTCTTTGGATCCAATTTCTTTGGGACTCTCTTCCTGGACTTCCTGGAAGTCTATTTTCTTCACCAGATTGGGGAAGTTTTCATTCATTATTTGTTCAAATAAGTCTTCAACTTCTTGGTCTTGTTCTTCTCCTTCTGGCACCCCTATGATTCTGATGTTAGAGTGCTTAAAGTTCTCCCACAGGTTCCTAAGCCTTTCCTCATTTTTTTGAATTCTTGTTTCTTCATTCTGTTCTGGTTGGATGTTTATTTCTTCCTTTTGTTCCAAGCCATTGATTTGAGTCCCAGTTTCCTTCCCTTTACTGTTGGTTCCCGGTACATTTTTCTTTATTTCACTTTGGGTAGCCTTCATTTATTCATTTTGCGACCAAGCTCAATCCATTCTGGGAACATCCTGATTATCAGTGTTTTGAACTCTGCATCAGATAGGTTGGCTATCTTCTCATCACTTAGTTCTTTTTCTGGAGTTTTAATCTGTTCTTTCATGTAGGACATATTTCTTTGTCTTGCTGCACCTGTTATGTTGTAAGAGGGTGGGATTTTAGGCATTGGTCAGGGCGAGGGGCAACCCTCTTTGCTATGTGGTGCTGTTGCTGGGGGAGGGAACAGAGAGGGAACGACGCTGCTCACTTGCTCCACACTAGCCTCACTTTTCAATAAACTCTTCTGCAACACTGGGAGTTCTCTTGCCTTTGCAACCTCTGCAGTATTTTACAGCTTGCTTTGCATCTTTAGTTTCCTGTGCAGCCAGCCCCTCCTCACTTTCGTAGTCCACCAACTTGCCATGTGTTCTCTCTACCTGCTGCCTGTCTCCCAGCTCCACCCCTCCTACTGGTCTCGATGAATGTTTCTTTAACTCCTTGGTTGTCGGAGTTCCATGCAGTTTGATTTTCTGGCACTTCTGTTTGTTTATTGTTTTTAAATTGATTGTTAGCCCTCTTTTGGTTGTGTGAGGAAGTGAAGCATTTCTTCCATCTTGGCCAGAACTCTTGAAATCTTAAATATAACTTATCAATTATGTATTTTAAAAAATCCTTTAGACAGTGGGCTAAAAATGACCTTAAAATGTTAAATTACACATAAAATAGCAAAAGATACCCAAAGGGGACATTTACAGAATGGTGCAAGTTTGGTATTTAAAACACAAGAATAATTCAGAAGTGCCCATAGGCAAATTTGTTTAAAAATGATATAAAGCCAAAAATATTTTTTAAAAGGATAGATAGTGGAAAAGATTCAGAGAGAGATTAAATACTGGATAACTTGATCATAAGATCATTAAACAAACTAGATTTAAGGAGAATTAGCTCAAGGACAGAAAGATTTCCTGGGAGCCGTGATCATGGCTAATGCCCCGGGATTATGAGTGATGGTGAAGTACTGTGAGACAGTGACTATCTCCTCAGAGATCATATAGTTGTGTGGAGGAATAGCAGCATATCTAAATAATGAAGAAAACACATATTCTATATGAGCGATTTTTCTTGCCACAATTCCAGAGCAGAAAGAGTTGATTTGTTTGAGAAAAAAAGCAATGTATTCTCCCCAAAATAGGAGTCATTTGCTGAGCAGAGGGACTCAAAGGGAGAAATTAATGTTTTTGGGATTATGTAGCAGCAGCAAGAGAGATGGAGAGATTCTTGGCAGCTGCGATGCCCTAACAAGGAAAGAGAAGCCTCAAGTTTGCCCTGCTGTATTCATGTTACAATCTGATAGAAGACATGTTGGGGGATGTAGACCAACATGTTGAGCTTTTAAAATTCATCCTCTTTCCATGTCAGGAAAAACTGAGAAGTAAGTAAGGAGTAAGAAATGCCAGGTGAGCTAATACAATAAACTTCCAAATACATGAAAGAGAGAATGTGTTTAAGGGATGCTCGACACCCAAAGAACTGTAAATTGGAGGACATAACTGTTACCTTGTAGATGTGTTATTTTATTATTTTTTATTTAATTGAGTCAGAAGACAAAAATCTGAAGATTTCACATTAAAATTGGATTTTTAATTTCTGGTGAAAAACTGGAAGGTATGAGTAACTTTTTTCTTTTTTTTATTTTAATAATTGTTCAAATACAGTTTTCTCCCTTTTACTCCCATTCCAGCCCACCCACCCATCCTTTCCAACTTCCCTCCCATTACCACCCTCCCCCTAGTTTTTGTCCATGTGTCTTTTAACTTCGTTCCTGTAAACCCTTCTCCTTTTCCCCTGAAACTCCCTCTTCTCTCTCCTCTGGTCACTTTTAGCCTGCCTTCTATTTCAGTGTCTTTGACTATATTTTGCTTGTTTCTTTGTTTTGTTGTTTAGGTTCCTGTTAAAGGTGAGTTCATATGGTATTTGTCTTTCCCCACCTGGCTTATTTCATTTAGCATAATGCTTTCCAGTTGCATCCACGATGTTGCAAAGGGTAGGAGCTCCTTCTTTCTTTCTGCTGCATAGAATTCCATTCTGTAAATGTACCATAGTTTTTTGATCCATTCATTTACTGATGGGCATCTAGGTTGCTTCCAGCACTTGGCTATTGTAAATTGTGCTGCTATGAACATTGGGGTACATAGGTTCTTTTGGATTGGTGTTTTAGGATTCTTAGGATATAGTCCCAGCAGTGGAATTGCTGAGTCAAAAGGCAGATCCATTTTTAATTTTTTGAGGAAGTTCCATACTGTTTTCCATAGTGGTTGTACCAGTCTGCAGTCCCACCAACAGTGCACTAGGGTCACCTTTTCTCCACAACCTCTCCAACACTTGTTTGTTGGTTTGTTTATGATGGCCATTCTAAATGGTGTGAAGCGGTATCTCATTGTGGTTTTAATTTGCATTTCTCTGATAGCTAGTAATATTGAACATCATTTCATGTCTCTTTGGATCCTCTGTATGTCCTCCTTGGAGAAGTGTCTGTTCAAGTCCTTTGCCCATTCTTAAACTGGGTTGCTTGTCTTCTTAGAGTGGAATCGTGTAAGTTCTTTGTATATTTTGGAGATTAAACCCTTGTTTGAGGTATCATTGGCAAATGTGTTTTCCCATACAGTTGGTTCTCTTTTTATTTTGATACTGTTTTCTTAAGCTGTGCAGAAGCTTTTTATTTTGATGAGATGCAATTTGTTTATTCTTTCCTTTATGTCCCTTACTCTAAGGGACATGTCAGTAAAAAAGTTTCTGCATAAAATATCTGAGGTTTTCCTGCCTATGTTTTCCTCTAGGACTTTAATGGTGTCACGGTTTATATTTAAGACTTTTATACACCTTGAATTTATTTTTGTATAAGGTGTAAGTTGGTGTTTTAGTTTCGTTTTTTTGCACGTAGCTGTCCAGTTCTCCCAACACCATTGTTGAAGAGGCTATTTTAACTCCATTTTATGTTGCTGCCTCCTTTGTCAAATAATAATTGACTGTAGAGACTTGGGTTTATTTCTGGGCTCTCTGTTCTGTTCCATTGGTCCATGTGCCTGTTTTTATGCCAGTAACAGGCTGTTTTGATTACAGTGGTCTTGCAGTATAGTTTAGTGTCAGGTATTGTGATCCCTCCTACTTTACTCTTCTTTCTTAAAATTGCAGCAGCTATTTGGGGTCATTTATAGTTCCATATAAATTTTTGAAGTATTTGTTCTATATCTGTGAAATAAGCCATTGGTACTTTAATAGCTATTGCATTGAATGTGTAAATTAATTTGGGCAGTATGGACATTTTGATGATATTAATTCTTCCAACCCATGAACATGGCATATGTTTCCATTTATTTGTGTCTTCCTTGATTTCTTTCCTCAGTGGTATATAGTTTTCTGAACACAGGTCTTTTACCTCTTTGGTTAGGTTTATTCCTGGGTATTTTATTTTTCTTTTTGCTATTTCAAATGGGATTTTTTCCTTGATTTCTGCTTCTGCTGTTTCATTGGTGGTGTACAGAAATGCCTTTGATTTCTGGATATTGACTTTGTGTCCCGCTGTTTTGCCAAATTCATTTATTAGATCAAGCAGTTTTTGGTAGAGTCTGTAGGAATTTCTACATACACTATCATGTCATCTGCAAACAATGACAGTTTTGTTTCCTCCTTTCTGATTTGGATGCCTTTTATTTCCTTTCATTGTCTGATTGCTGTGGCTAAAACTTCCAATACTATATTGAATAAAAGTGGTGAAAATGGACAACCTTGTCTTGTTCCTGATCTTAGTGGAAAAGATTTTAGTTTTTGCCCATTGACTATGATGTTGGCTGTAGGTCTCTCATATATGGCCTTTATTATGTTGAGGAATGTTCCCTCTATTCCCACTTTGCTGAGTGTTTTTATCATAAATGGGTGCTGTACCTTATCAAGTGCTTTTTCTGCATCTATTGATATGGTCATGTGATTTTTGTCTTTGCTTTTGTTTATGTGATGTATTACATTTATTGATTTGTGAATATTCAACTATCCTTGCATCCCTGGGATGAATCCCACTTGGTCATGGTGTATGATCTTTTTAATGTATTGTTGGATGCGGTTTGCCAGTATTTTGTTGAGGATTTTAGCGTCAATGTTCATCAGCGATATTGGCCTGAAGTCTCCTTTCTTTGTTGTGTCTTTATGTGGTTTTGGAATTAGGATGATGTTGGCCTCATAAAAAGAGTTTGGGAGTCTTCCATCTTTTTGGATTTTTTGGAATAGTCTGTGAAGGATAGGGGACAGCTATTCCTTAAATGTTTTGTAGAATTCTCCTGTGAAACCATCCGGTCCAGGGCTTTTGTGTGTTGGGAGTTTTTTGATTAGTGCTTCAATTTGTTTTGCTGTTATTTGTCTGTTCAGGCTTTCTGCTTCTTCTTCATTCAGTTTTGGAAGATAATATTTTTCTAGAAATTCATCCATTTCACCCAGGTTTTCAAATTTCTTGGCATACAGTTCTTCTAATTTCTTAGTAATTTCTTACAATCCTTTGTATTTCTGTGGTGTCACTTGTAATCTCTCCTCTTTCATTTCTGATTGTGTTTATTTTGGTCTTCTCTCTTTTTTTCTTGATGAGTTTGCTTAAAGGCTTGTTGATTTTGTTTATCTTTTCAAAGAACCAGCTCCTGGATTCATTCATCCTTAGAATTGTGCTTTTAGTCTCTATGTCATTTAATTCTGCTCTAATCTTGGTTATTTCCTTCCTTCTACTTGCTCTGGGCTGTCTTTGTTGTTGTTCCTCTAGTTTTTGTAGATGTAGGGTTAGGTTGTTTGTTTGAAATATTTCTATCCTTTTTAGGTATGCCTGTATGGCTATAATCTTCCCTCTCAGGACTGCCCTCACTGTGTCCCATAAGTTTTGGGTTGTTGTGAGTTCATTTTTATTTGTTTCCAGAAACCTTTTGATTTCTTTCCTAATTTCGTTCTTGACCTATTCATTGTTTAATAGCATGTTATTTAACCTCCATGATTTTGAGTGTTTTGGTATTTTTTCTTAGGGTTGGTTTCTAGTTTCAGTCCCTTGTGATCCAAGAAAATGCGTGGTATGATTTTGATTATCTTGAAATTGTTGAGGCTTGTTTTGTGTCCTATCATGTGGTCTATCTTTGAAAATGTTCCATGTACATTTGAAAAGAATGTGCATTTAGCTTTTTTGGGATGGAGGGCTCTGTATATATCAGTTAAGTCCATTTCATCTAGAGTATTGTTCAATGCCACGATATCTTTGTTGATATTTTGTTTGAAAGATCTGTCAATTTTTGACAGTGGGGTGTTAAAATCCTCCACTATAATTATGTTGCTGTCAATATCTTTCTTAAAGTCCTCTAAGATTTTCTTTATGTATTTGGGTGCTCCTATGTTGGGTGCATATATATTTACAATATTTATGTCTTCTTGGTGGATTCTTCCCTTGAGTATTATGAAGTGACCATCTGGGTCTCTCTTTATGGCCCTTTTTTGGAAGTCTATTTTGTATGAAATTAGAATTGCTACCCTGGCTTTTTTTTCCTGTCCACTGGCTTGGAATATATGTTTCCAACCCTTCACTTTCAGTCTGTGTAGGTCTTTTATCCTGAGATGGGTCTCTCGTAGGCAGCATATATGTGGGTCATGTTTTCTTATCCATTCAGCTATTCTATGTCTTTTGATTGGAGCATTTAATCCACTTACGTTTAAGGTTATTATTGATAGGTACTTATTCATTGCCATTTATGTACGTGTGTTCCTCTCTCTCTCTCTTTTCCTTCCTTTCCTTAAAGCAGTCCCTTTAGCATCTCTTCCAGAGCTGTTTTGTTGGAGGTGTATTCTTTGAGACTTTTTTTTTCCTGGGAAGCTTCTTATTTGGCCTTCTATCTTGATTGAGAGCCTTGCTGGGTAAAGTAGCCTTGGCTGCAGACCTCTGGTTCTCATTACTTGGAATATTTCTTGCCATTCTCTTCTGGCTTGGAGTGTTTCCATTGAGAAGTCAGCTGTTAGCCTTATTGGGGCTCCCTTGTATGTTAGTTCCTGTTTCTCCCTTTCTGCCTTTAAGATTCTCTCTTTGTCTTGAAATTTTGCCATTTTAATTATGATGTGTCTTGAGGTGGGCCCCTTTGGGTTCCTCTTGATTGGGACTCTTTGTGTTTCCTGGATCTGTGTGACTTTTTCTCTCATCAAATTAGGGAGGTTTTCCATCATTACTTTTTCAAATAGGTTTTCTATCCCTTGCTCTTCTTCTTGTCCTTCTGGTATCCCTATTATATGAATATTGTTACGTTTCATATTGTCTTGTATTTCTCTTAATCCCTCTTCATTCTTTCTGAGCTTCTTTTCCTTTTCTTGCTCTTTCTGGGTGTTTTTTTTCTACTTTGTCCTCCAAATCGCTGATCCGATCTTCTGCTTCATTGATCCTGCTTTTGATTCCTTCTACTGTGTTCTTTAAAAATTGTGTTCTTCATTTCCTCTTGTCCCTTGTTGATAGTTTCTATTTCCTTTTTCATGTTGATTTAGTTTGAAGTGAGCTCATTGTAGCTTCCCTGTAGTTTCTGGAAGCTCATTGTGAGCTCATGGAGCTTCCTGATAATCATTGTTTTGAACTCAATATCTGTTAGTTGAGTTGCCTCTATTTCATTTAGCATTCCTTCTGAGGGTTCCTCCTTTCCCTGCATTTGCGGATTGTTTCTTTGTCTTCTCTTTGTTCCTGAGACTCTTCTTGTTAGTTTCTGTTTCTTAAATTAATCTGTTTGGTTCCCTGTGTTTATGGTGTGAACTTCTGTGGTAGAATACCTGTGAGAATCAGTAGTGCAGTCTCTTTTAGGTATCCTGGCACTCACAGCTTCCCTCCACTCTTTTTTGTGATCAGTTGGAGGAGTAAGGCAAAATGGTTTAAGACAGCAAGCCAGTATTCTATGATATTTACAGTAGCAGTCAGTAGAGAAGAGATGGAAGGTCCTTTGGCTACGTATAGTGTTAACTGTGATCTTCCACCTCACTAGCCACATTTTAGGAAGTATGGAAAGAAGATAAGTCTGTTATTGGGAAGGAAAGTTTTGTTAGTTGGATCGAGAAAGCTGTGAGGCTGTGGGAGGTCACATTCAGAGGTAGGGTGGGAATAAAGAATAGTAAATAGGAGTAGTGTGTAAAAGAATAGAGATTACCTTTACATTAATAGAGTTTAGGAAATTGTGAAGTGGGCTGAGGTCTGGGAGGAGTGTTGAGTAGTATTTACAATTGTATGAAATAGGTCTTATTTACAGTAATATTAAAGCAACAATCATGTGGTAGAATCTCTGAGATCTAGATAACAAGAATACAGAGTATAGAACTTTGAGTGGTGTACTAATGGAACCCAAGTGAAAGACAGTAAATTATCAACACACTGTGAATGAGATAACAGGGAGAACCTATCAAATGACAGTATAACCAGCTAAGCAAAGAAGATTATACAGAAAGAAAAAGAATACCAAAATACTATTAAAATTAAAAATGTCAGAAAAGAGAGAAAAAGATAATACAAATTTGCAGTAACTTGCAGGCTCAAAAAAAAGAAGCAGAAGATGGAATGCAGGAGAGATAAATTTGGAGTGGAAGGAATAGCACTAGGATGAAAGGAAGAGAAACATAAGGAATTGAGAGATATAAAAATAATAAGAGTTAAAAAATAAAAAGTTACTTAAAAAAACAAGATAAAATCAATCAAACAACAGCCAAAAACAAAACAAAACAAAACAACAACAACAACAAAAAAACCCTCTTGTTGGTTTCTAACTGGCTAAACCAGTTTTTCTGGTTTTGTTGGCTTCAGCAGGCTGAGGGGCAATTGGAATGCTTTTCACCTTTCCCAGTCAGAACTCAGTCAGTCTCTTGGGTACTGTCCCCAGGGCTAGCCACCTGCTGTCCCCAGAACTGATCTGCTGCTTCAGGTTCAGGGTGTAAACTCCAGGGATCACAAGGGGCTGTGCCCTTTTTCCAACTTTGCCACCACAGGCTCTATGTTCATGCAAAACACCGCGTCTCCCCCAGGTTCACAGTGGAAGCTCCGGGGATTGCGAGGAGTCTTGCACTTCCCCAACTTCTCCACTGCGGGCTCCAGGAACCCGCGAAGCGCCACGTCTTTTCTGGGTTCATAGTGTGAGAGTCTGGAATCCCAGAGAGATGTGTGCTTGCCGGAGATCACCACTGCAGGCTCCAGAAACCCGAGAACGCTCGTGCCCTTCCCTTGTTCAGGGCTGTGGGGTCTGGGTCTTCCACAAAACCACACACCCACCAGGTTGGGGGCGCGGGCGCATGGCCAGGCCGCTTTTGGTTGCTCAGGCAGGGGCACTCACTCTTCCCCGGGCTGTGTGTGTGCGCCCGCAGACCCTGTGAGCATGTCTCTCAGTCTTACTCCCCTCTCTGTGCCTCAACAAGGCCTCCCCTGGTGTTGCTCAATCCTTGTTGACGAGGAGGGAGTGGTGACTCCGCTCTCCCAGGTGCCCTGAGACAGACCTAGGAGCACCGGGCCTGGGGGCTGCAACATCCCTGGTCCCTGCGCTGATCCCTGGGCCCTTATTATCCTGAAGCAGTCTCCTTACCATCTGTTTTTTCAATGTCTGCCATAATTTTTGATGTCCTATTTTCATAAATGTTGTGATATCGGTGGCTCCTTGCTCTGTTCCTCCTCAGATCAGCCAGATTCTCTCCCGTGCACAGGGGAAGGGGATTACGATCCCTCCAACAACGCCGCCATCTTCTCTTTATATTGAGAGTAACTTTCCACATGACATTATTGGCTGGACCTGGGCGGTGGCTGTCCCCTTTAAGTGGGATGTGTATTCTCCAGCTTGCCATCAGCCCCAGCACTTCTTGCTGAATTGCCAGTCCATTGTCATTCTTGATGGCCTTCCCCCAGAGTCGCCATACTATATTAGGAGCCATTGAGCACCAGGCATCTGGGCCTGTCTATTAATCATTGTGACCAGGCAAGGTAAATGCAATCTCCCAAATACCTTCTTCTGAGGATTCTATAGAGTGAGGGAGAAACAAGGATGCCCATGAATAAAATTGGAGGCTGGTAGCTTTACACAGTGACTATGAAGGTAGAAGGCACAGTGTGTCCCTAGTGAGGTGGCAATTTTCATGAAGTAAAGAGCTCCATGGAAGGGAGTGATGAAGTGGGTTAAAGTCAAGAGGTAAACATATAATAAATATTTGACACAGAGTTCTTAAGCAGTAAGTGGGACAGGGAGAGGACAATAAATAAAGATAAAAAAGATAAAGATGCTCTTGAAATGTATGCAAATCAAGTCAGCCATATTTGGAACCATTACATTGAGAGAATGGGAAGTATGTGATACATGAGGTTGAGAAAGCTGTGCATTGAATTTAAATTTTGTCTTTGGTATTTATGAGAAGGCTAAGACACCTTCCCTGAATTTAACCTGGAAGCTCCTCCAAGTATTACCTCTTATGCCTTTTGTGAGCCATAGCAGAACACTGGAGAAGGAAGACAGGAGTGGGATTAGCAGAGCAGCAAACCGTTGTAGGCTTCGTACCCTGGTATGCCTCATGTTGCTGGAGATAAGTGCAGCTCTCTCCAAGCATCGGCTCCCCTGGGACAGCATACTTCAGCAGCTAGTGCAGCTGAGTAATTAACCCAGTAGCACCTTGCATCCTGCTCCTGTGTCCCAAAGACAGTGGAGGTTTCTCTGAAAACAGGAAACATTCCCGAGAGCCCAACAGGGATGAAAACAAGCCTCTCTTGAGAGGGAAGCCCCCAGGGAGAAGAACATCTTCCTATGGGATGCTTGGGCTCTCAAGGATCCAGAGTGTAACTTCAAAGAAGGGTAGGAGTTCTATGTTTAATCACTAGGGCACTGGAAAAATCTCTTCAAGATGTGCCAGTTATAACCTCTTAATTAAAGGGAGAAACTTTCCAGATGGCTTTACTATGTGAAAGAGAAGCGAAAGAACTTGTATGTATGACCCATGGACATGAACTAAGGGGGAGATTGCAGGAGGGAATGGGGGTACTGGGTGGAGGAGGGCTAAGGGGAAAATAATGGGACAACTGTAATAGCATAATCAATTAAATAAACTTAAAAATGCAAATGTAATGCAGATGAATAATGATGGCATGGTTACAATTAGAAGTGCTCTCACTTCTATTATTTTAGCTGTCTGGTAGGAAAAAAAGGTTGAAGGTAATTTGGGTGAAAATGGCTGTCAACTATCTGTAAAGGGACAGAGTAATACCTCTCAGTTCTCTAAAATTGCATGCAATGGAAACTATCCTAAAACCCTGCTATTCTGAAACCTTTGTTGAGAGAATGACAGAGAGGCAATTCATTTATTCATTTATGTAGTCATTTACTTTTCTGAACTTTGTCCTTTCTGGGGTCATGTGTCTTTCTTCTTCCCTTATCCAATTCAATAAGTCTTGCAGATTGTACCTCCCAAATGCCTTTAGATGTGCTTACTTCCTGTCCTGTCCAATTTAGTCAGTATGTTTCTTTGCCCTTTAATCTGTTCTTCACATCTCAGCTATTTTTCTCTTTCCTGAATAAAAATCTGTTGCTTGGAATCCCTTAAAAATTTCTAGGGGCTACTGGGATAAGAATAAAATAAAAATAAAACTTTTTAACATGTTCTACATCCTTGTTACTTAAACTATGGTCTCTAAACCAGCAACATAGGCACCTTCTGAGAACTTATTACAGATGCAGAATCGGTGCCTTCATTTTTCCAAGGTGCACATTGAAGTGTAAGAGGCCTTGGTCTGCAAGATTTTGTGTTCTTTGGCCACTCACTACCAAACTACCTAGCAAATCTGCCTAACATCTGTGGGTCCTCGGGCCAGAAATAAATGGAGGCCCATAAGCCCAACACTAAATATTAAAAAATAATAAATCAACTAGCTGTTAAATAAAATATTTTCTACATATCTTACAAAACACACCTTCATAACTATCAAAAAAGCTAGGTTTCTTTTGTAAGTCCATGTCATAACATACTGAACAAGTTTTGAGCATGAATGGACATCACACCCATTCAACCAACAAATGTCCTGTGGTCACTTCTCAGTCCTAGAGGTCCCTTGCCAACAACATGGTCTCCCTCCAAAATATGGACCAAGGAAAGTGGTCACTCAGGCCTTAGGAGCAGGGTGGGTGTTCTTCAAAGAAGAAATTCTGTGCATCCTTTTCCTGAAAAGTGGTCTAAAAACAGAGGAGCATGGACTCTGGTAGGGAAACATCTCTTTAGCTCCAGAAGTTCCTTGCTCCATGAATGATCCAGCCTGCCAGAGGTGGGTCCTTCTTAAGTGTGGGGCCTTTTTGTGTAGGCTAAAGTCAATACTATTCCAAGTTTCTCTTGAGTTGTGACCTTTATCACTCACATCGTGGTGTTTTTTTCAGTCCCTCATTCTAACTCAATTTCTCTCTCCCAAGACAGGGCCTTTACATTTGTTGGTCACCCTGCCCATATAAGTGTTTACATTTCATGTGCTTAACGCCATGTGTCCTTGAGATATCAACTCAAGTGTTATTTCCAAAGGGGCACTTTCATACCCTCCCTGATAAATAAGCGTCATTAGAGTTGGAACCGTGACTTGTTTTGCTCTAGCGTGAAGTGCAGGGCTTTAACACATACTACGCATTGATGATGTGTATTTGTGAGATGATTATGTGAATGAGGGTGCAATGCTTTGTAAAAACCAACAACAGAATATGGAAGGTTTCAATGTTAAGCAGAAGAGAGTTTTTTATATTTCAAATGGAAAGGTCCGACAGGTCACATATGCTATGTAGTGTTGCTTAGAATATCTGGGGTGACCTTTGGAAAATCTGCAAGATGGATATAGGATCTTGAACTTTCTATTGCAAAAGAAATCATTGGTTCTTTTTTTTTAAGTTTTATTTTAATCATTGTTCAAGTACAGTTTTCTTCCCTTTAATCCCAATCCAGCCCACCCACCCCTCCCTCCCAACTTTCCTCCCATTACCACCCTCCTCCTAGTTTTTATCCATGTGTCTTTTAACTTTGTTCTTGTAAACCCTTCCCCTTTTCCCCTGAAACTCCCTCTTCTCTCTCCTCTGGTCGCTTTCTGCCTGTCCTCTATTACAGTGTCTTTGACTATATTTTGCTTGTTTCTTTGTTTTGTTGTTTAGGTTCCTGTTAAAGGTGAGATCATATGGTATTTGTCTTTCACTGCCTGGCTTATTTTGCTTAGCATAATGCTTTCCAGCTCTATCCATGCTGTCCAAAAGGTAGGAGCTCCTTCTTTCTTTCTGCTGCATAGAATTCCATTCTGTAAATGTACCATAGTTTTTTGATCCATTCATTTACTGATGGGCACCTAGGTTGCTTCCAGCACTTGGCTATTGTAAATTGTGCTGCTATGAACATTGGGGTGCAAAGGTTCTTTTATATTGGTGTTTCAGGGTTCTTAGGATATAATCCTAGCAGTGGAATTGCTGGGTCAAAAGGCAGATCCATTTTTAATTTTCTGAGGAAGTTCCATACTGTTTTCCATAGTGGTTGTACCAGTCTGCAGTCCCAACAACAGTGCACTAGGGTCACCTTTTCTCCACAACCTCTCCAACACTTGTTGTTTGTTGTTTTGCTTTTGATGGCCATTCTGACTGGTGTGAAGTGGTACCTCATTGTGAAACCATTGGTTCTTTTAATGAAAGCTCTGTTTTCTAAAATTTTCTATCACTTCATCATTCTACTTTGGAAAATGTATGTCTAAACTTTAATGATATCAAGATATAGAGAAACAAAATTTGCTACATCCTCTTTTCTTGCTTATGTTTTAAATTGATTTTATTTGAACTGTGTTAGTTTGTTTTCCAACCTTGGATTGCCCTGTGTATCAGCTTTTGCTATGTAACAATCCACCTCAAAACTTAGTGGCTTAAAAGATCAACTATTTTATTCAGTTAGTAATTCTGTGGGTTTGAGAGGAGGTTCTGCATTAGACTAGCTGCTCTTGGAACCACCGTGCATCTGTGGTCAACTGGTGGTTCTTCTGACAGCTGGTTGACCTAAAATAGCATCACTCATATGTCTGATGGTTTGGGGACTATGGGCTGGGGTGGCTCGCTGTTACTCCATGAGGTTCTTCATATTATCAGGCTAGCTCGGGCTTGTTTACATGGTGCTCTCAAAGTTTCAAGCACAGACAAAAAATTTAAGCCTCAATTTACTCTTTAATCCTCAATTCTTGACACATTTGCTATTGTTCCATTTTTCTAAAACACGTCCCATGGGCAATCAAGATTGGAAGAATTGCCAATTGTGATCATTTTTTTTTTCAGTCTACCATACTATGCTGAAGCCATGATTTCTCAAGATAATCCACTACTTATTTTATAGGATCACCTTTCAGAAAGATGCTTTTTTTCTCCTTGGTTGTCACCAATATATTTAATAACCAATGAAAAAACTAACCCTGCCTTCAGCTGTGAAGCTTAGAAGTGACAGGAAATGGAAGTGGTTCCTGCCCGTGACTAGGGCTGGTTTTGTGAGTGGGCACCCAGTCCTAGTCCAAGCTGGAAAAGTTCACAGGACAAGATGGCACCAGCTGAATTTATCCAAGTGGGCAGCAGGAAGAGAATGGGGGCATCTGTGGTTTCTATCCTGTTCTTCAGAAAACCTGTTACAGGCTATATTTCTGGAAGGCAGTGCAATCTGTTCTGTCAGATGGAAGCCACCATAAATCATGTCTTAGGACTATGATACTTTGGAAATCAAATATTGGATTGTGTTGCCAGAACAAAATGCATCAAGGGGAAACAATATATCGTGTCTCTAACAATTCATCTGTCTTGACCTTAATATTACCTATGCCATGATGAAACCTTGTCATTGTGAGGTGCTACTCTGGACCCAGATAGCTTGAGTTTAATCCCAGTGTTACTAATTTGCAGCATGGATTTTTATTAGGTTAGTTAAACAATCTATACCATGTCTCAGTTTCCTCATATGTAAGAATGAGATAATGACAGAACTCACACCATCGGTTACACTGAGGATAAAATGAGCACACATGTCTGTAATACTTATAATAAGGCTGGCACGTGTTAAGCATTCAATAAATATTAGGTCTTTTTAACACTTGCCAGTGAAATAAAAAGAAAAAAAAAGTATCTTCATGGTAAAACTCTGATCAAATGGGTCATTTCTATATTGAATTTGTTTATTGTCCTGTACTCAAGGTAGATACTCGAGCTTGTATTCTTTTCTCCTTTAAACAAGAGGAGAAATTATGAGATGACTTACTTTCTTGCCATACTTAGGAAAGCTAACAGTTTAGAATAATATTCTTCTAGGGTAAAGGGGAAAATGACAACTAAAAACACTTCATATCTGTCTTTTTCCTCCCTTGCATAGTTTGAATTTTAATCACTTTCTAGGTGATAATTAGCCAAATTGTTATATTGGCAAGAGGATCTTTGAGGTAGAAGTCAAAAGGCCTTGTTGCCAGGACTGATGCTTCTGCAGATCAGCAGGGTGGTCTTGGAACTTGTTATTAACATCTCTGAATACCTTCTTAAATGGAGATGAAAGAGCCTCAAAGACTGGAAAACTCTCTAAAAGACAATTGACCTATACTGGGAAACCCAAGAACAAGCTGGTAAGTGGGTGTTTCCTAGGGGATGGAATGAGTGTCTTGTGGTGAGTGACATATAAAGGGACATTTTAAGGTGTGATTTGTTCTCTTGGTTACTCTGTGAAGAGAGTGAGGTGGGGTTGCTACCAGACTTTGAAAAAAAAGGTTTTAGAGATACTGTTGCCTAAATTAGGGGCTCACAGTCTGCAATGATTTTATCTTAGACTGGGGAGGATGGAGCCTGGTTGGACTCTAGCTTGGGGCAGCTGCTTCTATAAAGTGTCTGACGCTATTGCAGTGCCTGCGTTCAGGACCTTGGTGACTGCACCATAATTTTGGATTGTGAAGGAGTTAGTGGTATGGTAGTTCAATAGTATTTAATTCAATTAATATTTATGGAGCGTCTACTCTGTTTGGAGCCCTATGTGATAGAATGGGAGATGGAGAAACACTCTGGTTTATGATTTCACAAGTGGCCATAAAATTCCACGCACCATCCTAAGTCTCTGGTATTAGATATGTTAAGGCACTAGGTGGAGAGTCTTGCACATGGACAATGACTGTTGGGCAATGGGTCTTGACTGGGACTTTGGTGTCCCTTAATTAGAGCTTAGGTGTCTACTGTGATGAATTAAGATGTGTAAGATATATGAGGGCTGGCCCCATTATGTGTAGATGCTTGTATAATTGTGAAGTTTTATGGTTGGGTCTGAATGATGGCTAAATGCAGCACTTGTATTTGAACTGGAGCAAAGTATTCCTAGAGATGGAGGATCCATGCCAGGAGATCTAGTTAAAGCTAGATACAGACAGCGTATTTTGGATATAGCCCATAGAATGACCTTTAATTCTTAGTGGGAGTCATGATTTTCAGCTTCCTTAACGGAATATGGAATTTCTTGTTCTTCAGGCACACATATAACTGTGGGCTGAGATGTAGAAAAGTGGATCTTGCACAGTCTTATGCAGGACATTGCCTGCTAAGTCCACAGTTATTTCTAAGGAAATGTGCATATCTCTCAGGAGACAGCATGTCTACAAGCATAGCCATTTTTTTTTTTTTTGCCACACTTTTCCTCACCTCCAAAGGCAAAACTTATACCAAGGGTAGGTTTTCTACCAATGGGAAAATAATCCATAGAGTAACAGTGACTTAGGACATTACCGGGAGTAGAAACTTGAATAGGTTAATTAAGAATTATTGAGAAAAAATGAGTCAGTTTATCATAGATGCAGAGATCAGACCAATTATTGCCAGAGGAGAGGTTGTTCGTTGGACTGGGTAAAACAAGTGAAGAGATTAAGAAATACAAATTGGTAGTTACAGAATAGTCACAGGGATATAAAGTACAGCGCAGGGAATATAATCAATAACATTGTAATAACTTTGTACAAAACCAGGTGGGTACTTGAAATATTGGGGGTCCCACTTTTTAAAGTATATGTTTATCTAACCATTATACAGTATACCTGAAGCCAATACAAAATAATGAATATAAGCTGTAATTAAAACATTAAAAAAATTGAGTCAGTTGAATTCCCAAGTAATTCTAACACCCAGTCAAGATTAAGAAATAGTGCTCTGGAGGGTGAGACCCTCAAGTCCTTAAAGAACAAGGGTCCAAGGAAAATCCTCATCTACTTAGAGTTTCCAGGGATATCCACTGGGTACAGTTTGGTCTCATCTTGGGGAGTGGATCTCCTGTGAGCTTGCACACTGCTTGTTTGAGGATCCTTTCCTTCATGTTCCAGCCTCTGTCTCTCAAAACAGGTTAGAAATGTTGGAGGCAGACTACCACTCATTTGACAGTGAAGTTTGTATAGTCATGTCTCTAGACAGAAACGTGGAGGTATAAAAGTTGCCTTTGAGTTTATAAGGTCTGTCCAGAAGGTATCCAGCCATGCACTATGAAAAATAGGGACTCATATTGAAGAAGATACAAGATATAAGAAATATTGTACATAGGACAATGACACCTCAGTCCTCTTCCAAGTAGGCACCTTGGGGCCTCACACAAATCTCCCAGTTGCCATCAGCTATCCCATCATATTTCTCTGAATCTCAGTTTAAAACCTCTTCCTTTTCAGCCCTGGCTGGTGTGGATTAGTGGTTGAGTGCCGGCCTATGAATCAAAGGGTTGCTGGTTCAAATCCCAGTCAGGGTACATGCCAGGTTGTGGGCCAGGTTCCCAGTAGGGGGTGTGCAAAAGGCAACCATACATTGATGTTTCTTTCTCTCTTTCTCCCTCCCTTCCCCACTCTCTAAAAATAAATAAATAAAATCTTAAAAAACACACTTTTCCCTTTCAAATGTGATGTTAGTTTTGGGAAAAACCAGAAGTCACAGGGCACCAAAAATCTGGGCTGTAAGGGGGCTGAGTCACCTGGGTGATTTGATGTTTCACCAAAATCTCTTTATAAGATGCAACGCATGAGTGGACATGTTGTTCAGATGAAGCTGCCAATCACCAGTTGTCCATAGCTGTGGCTTTCTGAATCATCCTAATGGTTTCTGGAGAGTGATGTTCAAACTTAACACAAAATTTGATGCTGATTTGTTGCTCTGCTTGCTCAGTCATTTTGAACATGACAGACACACAGTACACATGCTCAGTCAACAGTGCCTACTGCCCCACTGACTAGTACAGTGAAGTCGTCTTTGTTCATGCATGTGCATTCCAGGTCACTCTCTCTGACTGCCAGGTTACACTGGTGTTGTGTAAACTGTTCTCATTATATTAACAAAGGCTGGCCTTTTTCCAGACAGACCTCATATTTCCAAGCCTGTTTATGGAAAATATAGTGTGAACATCTGTGTTTTTATTGCTCAATAACCTGAAAGCCTCTAATCTGGACCTTTAGGTCAAAGCATTTAGGAGTGATGAAGAGCTCTAATTAAAGAATCTGATAGTTTTACTTGCCTTAAGCCAACAGTTGTGAATCTTGGGATGTAAGTTGAATGAGTCATATTTTAGTTTTTTAATCTGTAAAGTGGATAAAACACTACTTCCATCTTATGGTTAGTTGGGAGGACTAATTACATATAAAACATTTAAGTAATGTCTGCAAAGTCCTTAGTAAATGAGACCATTTATATTATTCCTGATGAGGCAACTGAGTGATATAGGTTTAACTGGGCTTGAATTTTTAATTGGTTAACACAGAAATTTCACAGTGCACATTTTTTTTGTGGTGCTAAGGGATACTTTGGCATTTTGCTGTTTAAACTGCTGTTATCTATAGGTTATGTCTGTACTGTGCAATTAAATTGATTGTTTTCCATTCAGTTCTGCATTTTGTTTTTCAGCTTGGATAACGGTCAGTTGCAGAGATATTGATGGAAGTTACTGAGCTTACTTAAGATAACCAAGCAAACACATCCATCCATTTCTTTAGTGGGAGCAGTCTACTGCAACTGCCCAGGAAGCATTTGAATTTCTCTTAGTAGAAAATTCTGGTTTCTCCCATTGTGCTGTAACTCTTAGTTCTTTCTAACTCTTAAGTCTTTCTAATGAATTTGGATGATGTAGAGGCTCAGTGGTATTGAACAAGAAAGGAGGAAGCTGTGTCATTAATCCATTGCTGCATAAAAAAATCACCCCAAAACTTAGTGGCCTAAAACAACAATTATTCTTTTAGTTCATGATTCTATTGGTCACCCATCTGCCTACTACATCCAGGTGGTTCTTCTGCTGGTACTGCGTGAGGTCACTCTGTGGCTATAGCCATCTGTAGTTCTCTTGGGGTGGGAAGGTCTAAGATGACTTCCCTACCATGTCTGGCAGGGTGGAGCTGACTTGCCACTGGCGTACTTGTCTTGAACAGGTCAGCTCAGGCTTCTTCACAAGGCAGCAGCATTCCAAAAGGAAAAAGCAAAGCCTGAATAACCATGTGAGCCTTAAGCTCAGAAGCTGTGTAAAAACAAAGCAAGTTAAAAGACCAGCCTGAGTCAGGCTGTGAGGGAACAAACTCCACTGTTTAATGGAAGAGCTGCAAAGTCTTTGTGGCAATTTTATTCTATCACAGGAGGGGAAGGGTGAAATAGCTAGCATTTTTCAGGGGCTTGCTGTGTGCTAGACACTGGCAACACTCTATATGCATTGTCATTAGTGTTCTTAACAACCTTAGGAGGTAAATAACATCATTACCCCATTTCCCAGATGAGAGCTCAGAGAGTCTAAGAATGTGTTCAAAGCGACATCACTTGTCAGTGGCAGATACAACTTCTGATTTTAGAGTTATCATACTCTGGAGAGCAAATTCTTGATTCTTACGCTCTTACAAATCAGAAAGTCCACAGGAAACCTCACTGTCCTTCTTTCTATTTCATTGGGTAGGAGGCTCATTGACTGGCAGCCAAAAAAGTGGCAGTTGGCAGTTGGATGGGCCACCAAGGAAACTTATTTTATTTGCTTACGAATCCTCCCAAAGACCTGAGGTGTTTCACAGTCTCTGTGTTATGTCTGCCAGTATCTTTGGATAACACTTTGTTATACCAGGTTGGCTTCCTTTCTTTTTTTAGAATTTCTCAGCCTAGAGGACAATGCTAGCCCAAGCTTCAAGAGGTCCTGGGGGGAGCCATCTACCCTATCAGGGCCAGCTACACCAAGAATGCTCTTTCTTAGTTTTAAAATGCTGACCTTACCAGTCCTAAGCATATCCAGAACCATAGGAAGTGAGCAGGTCGATTGCTTGTCAGCCCCCCATGGACCTGCAGCCTCTTACTCCACGCCCTCTCAGGAGAATGGCAGCTTCTCCTCTCCCAAGCACAGCAAACTCTCACTTACCCCCTTTTCTAGAACATAGAGCTGTGCAGCCTCTTCTAGGTGTTCCACTCCCCTTTTAGGAGAAAAAAGACATCTTCTGTGTTTTTTCTGTGATTTTCTCCTGAAAACAACTAAGTGACTTTCTGGATCCTCTGTCACTAAAGTAGAGAATTTAAAACAACAACACAATTTAATATTCAAGAAGCATTTGCTATAATATGTTGTGATTTTTATTACCCTTTGGAACGGTTCTTAACCTTTTTTGAGTCAAGGTTATTACAAAGAGTTTGATAAAATGATCTTACTAAGCAAATTGTACATGACAAACACCAAATATTGGGTATGTTTGCAGCCTGGGTGTCCATAAATCCTGGATTAAGAAAAACTGCTTTAGAGGAATTTGAGTCAATAATTTAGAAAATGCAGTAGGTCAGAGTTATGAAATGAGATGGGGTTCAGAACAGTGTTTCTCAACTCTGCCTGCTCAGTGGAATCACTGGGAGAGTTTAAAAATTGAAATGTCCTTCCTGTACCCTGAACCAGATAAAGTAGAATCTTGGGGTGGGTCTCAAGCATCAGAATTTTTAAAAAGTTTTCTAGGTGATTTCAAATTGTACCCGAATTTGTGAGAATACCACCATTTAAAACCTAGCTTGAACACTTACTAGCTGCCTGACCTTGACCTCAGTTTCCTCAACTACAGAACATTGATGACAACTGTACTAAACTCAAAGGGTTACTTTGAGGAAATAAATTATTCACTATAGTTAAAGCTCTTAAAACAATGCCTGCCACATAGTATGGTCTAAATTAAAGTTATTAATATTTTATTGGAAAATACAATGAGTTGACTTCATATACATCACTTAGAGGTTACTGCATTGTAATACCAATGACTCAGACTTGGACTTTTTTAATTTTTTTTTTTTTTTTTTTACATAGGGGAAAACTAAGAGCAAAGGTGACTGTTTGATTGCTGTTGGGATGGGTAAGTGTCAGTACCTCACATTTTAAAATGAGAGTGATGCATCTTCTTCCTTAAATTTAGCTGTTCTGTATTCCAGTTATTCAGTATTTTTGGTTAAAGTTGTCACTTGAGCTGCAGAGTTGGTTATAAATTCTCTTGGTGTATAGTTTCGAAGCTCTCTGGAATATGTTTTATCTGCAGTGCTTATTAAATCTTTTCCCTTCAAGGGCAGCTCTGAGGTGTGGGAGGTTGTCTGCAATCCTCTGTTGACAAACGTATCTGTTGCAGATTATGGAGAGCTTTCTGATGTAGAGTGGAATTTTCCGTACACAGTGTGTACCACCAACTTCTCCACTAAATAAATGTAACCAGCAGCTTTAGCTGAGACACTTTCGCATTCTCTTCTGCCCAGCTTGCAAGCATGAACCTCGTGTTCCACTCTGAGTGCACTGACAATAGTCATAAAGGAGGCAGTGTCGGTGCTCCCTAAAACACCAGTCATGTCCTTGTGTTGTATCCTCTGTCTGTGCTAGAAATTTTAGACAAATAGCAAAAGAATGAAATTTAGTCAGACTCTGGCCTGAGGAGACAGATTATTGAAAGTCAAGGCTTAGAAGAAATCTGGATTTGTAATTATAAAAGGTGGTCAAAAAGTACAGACTTCCAGGTGTATGATAAGTAAGTGCTAGGGGTACAGTGTACAACATGGTGATTACAGCTAACACTGCTGTGTGATACATATGAAAGCTGTTAAGAGAGTAAATCCAAAGAATTCTCATCACAATGAGAATATTTTTTTATTCTTTTCTTTTCCCTATTCTTTTCATTGTATCTTATGAGAAATGGATGTTAGCTGAACATATTCTGTTAATCATTTCACAATATATGTAAATGAAATCATCATGTTGTATGCTTTAAATTTATACAGTGTTGTATATAAATTATTTCTCAATAAAATTAAAAAAATTAAATTATTATGCTACTTAATTATTTAAAATGGAGCTTCCATAAGGTTGTTGAGGCCTATTCTACTGAGAGTTCATTACTATAGCATTGGAGAAAATGTTGGTGAAGGAAAATTTTTATATAGGATACTCCTGAAACTTAAGGTAAAAATAATGCTTAGGTGAAATCAGTGTTTCTTCAATGTGGTTGCACATCAGAAATATCTGATAAAAAAACAGACAAACTTATAATCACCCTGGCCCTGGCTGTGTGGTTCAGTTGGTTGGAGCATTGTCCTGTACACCAAAAGGTTAAGGGTTCTATTTCCAGTCAGGGCATCTACTTACGTTGCGGGTTCAATCCCTGGTTAGGGTGCATATAGGAGGCAATTGATTGATGTTTCTTTCTCTGTCTCTTTCTCCCTTCTTTTCTTCCAAAATCAATAAACATATCTTCAGGTGAGGATTTCAAAAGAATGTATCATTATATAAGAGTTTTGTTTGAGATATAAACCACATATAATAAAATGCATTAGCTCATAAGTGTTCAGTTGATGCATTTGGATTATTCTATACAACCACATTACTACTATCCACAGTAAAATAAAGAACCATTGTGTCACTCTAGAAAGTTACTTTGTGATTCTTTCCAGTCAATTGTCTTTTTCCCTGGAGACCAGCACTTTCTAACTTATCACAGTAAATCAATTTAGCTTGTCCAATACAGTGTATAATATCTTGGGTCTGACTTTTGCTCAGTATAATGCTAGTGAAATCCAATTTTATTGTTGTAAAAGTTCATTCATTTTTTATCATTAAATGGTATTCTACTGCATGAATATATCACAATTTCTTTACCTAGTCTCCTTGATGGACACAAATTATTTTTAATTTGTCCTTATTTTTCCTAAGGATTCTATGAAAAATTTTGTATAAGTCTCTTTGTGGACATAGTCCTTCACTGCTTTTAGGTAAATATTTAAGAGTGAACTTGAAGAATCTGCCAAAAAAATGATTATATAATTTTATATTCCAACCAGAAGTACATCAAAAACTTCTTGAGTAGTTTTTAAAGATTAGAGATGTCTGTCCTCCCATTTCACTCAGATGCTCTAAATGTTTGTGAATAGAGTTCTATACACTTATGGTCTATTCAGGCAAATATTTAATTAGCAGTCTCAGAAAAGATATGAATGCTAATAGTAAGCAGATAAATTCGTAAGATTTTGTATTTCACACACTTCAAGTTTCTTTCCCATTCATTAATTCATCAATATTTTAAAAATTGGTATACAATTTACACACCATAAAATTTACCCTTTAACAGTGCTCAATTCAGAGGTTTTCAGTTCAATACCAAAGTTGTGCAACATTTACCACGACCTAGTTCCAGAACATTTTGTCGTCAAAAGGAACTCTGAACCTATGGCAGTCACTTCCCTCCCTTCCCGGCCCCATCCCATGACGACGACAACTCTACTTTGTGTCTCTGTAGGTTTGCCTTCTTGGATGTTTCATATAAATGGAATCATGAAACATGTAGACTTTTTGATCTGCCTTTTTTCCATTTAGCATGAGAATCATCAACTGGCGTGCCAGAAGAATGTTTAAAACATGCAATCACTGACTATTTAGTCAGTGGCACTGATGTCTTTTCCCTTAGGTTGTCAAAAAAAAAAGTGACAACACAACAACACCTGTCTGGTGTGAATAAATACAAATTATCCCTATTTTTGTCAGATCGGCAAAAAATATATTTTTTGATGTGCCACAGAATTTTAGTAAATAGTTTATATGTACCATGAGGTGAAAATGGTTGAAAAATGACTGACTAGGATAATGTTTCCATGGTTCATCCATGTTGTAGAATGTATGACTTCTTCAATCTTTTACATGACTCAGTGTTATCCTATTGTGTGAATGTTCCAAATTTTGTTTACTTACTTATCAATTAATGGACATTTGGGTTGTCTGCACTTTTGAATGTTATGAATAATGCTGCTACAAGAATTTATGTATAAGTTTATGTATAGACATATGTTTTCAATTCTCTGGGGTATATATTTAAGAGTGGAGTTTTTGTGTTACATGGTAACTTTAACTATTTGAGGAACTGCCCGGCAATCCTCCACAGCAACTGCATCATTTCACCTTCCCATCTACAGTGTGTGAGGGTTTCAGTATATTCAAATTCTTTCTAGCATTTATTATCAATCTGTCTTTTAGATTATAGCTGTCTGAGTGGGTACAATGTTGTATCTTGTTGTGGTTTTGATTTGCATTTCCTTAATGACTAATTATGTTGAGCATCACTTCATACACTTACTGGTCATGTGTATATATTCCTATTTAAAACCTTTATCTCTTTTTAAAATTGAGTTATTTGATTTTCTGTCATTCATTTGTATGAGTTCTTTATATATTGTGAATACAAGTCCCTTCTCAGATATACAAATATTTTTCCTATTCTGTGTGTTGTCTCTTCACTTTCTTTTTTAGAAAATATATTTCATTGATTATGCTATTACAGTTGTCCCATTTTTTCTCCCCTTTATTTCCCTCTGCCCTGCACCCCCCTCCAAATACCATTCCTCCATCTTAGTTCATGTCCATGGGTCATACATATAAGTTCTTTGGCTTCTCCATTTCCTACACTATTCTTAACCTCCCCCTGCGTACTTTGTACCTACCATTTCTGCTTCTTTTTCCCTGTACCTTTTCTCCCAATCTTCCCCCTCCCCATCCCCACTGAAGCCTCTTCCTGTAATCTCTATTTCTGTGATTCTGTTCCTATTCTAGTTATTTTGTTAGTTTTTTTTTTTTTTAGGGTGGATTGTTGATAGTTGTGAGTTTTTTGTCACTATACTATTCATAGTTTTTGATCTTCTATTTCTTAGAGAAGTCCCTTTAACATTTCATATAATAAGGGCTGGGTGATGATGAATTCCTTTAACTTGACTTTATCTGGGAAGCACTTAATATGCCCTTCCATTCTAAATGATAGCTCTGCTGGATAGAGTAATCTTGGATGTAGGTCCTTGCCTTTCATGACTTTGAATACTTCTTTCTAGCCCCTTCTCGTCTATAAGGTTTCTTTTGAAAAATCAGCTGATAGACTTATGGGAACTCCTTTGTAGGTAACTCTCTCCTTTCCTCTTGCTGCTTTTAAGATTCTCTCCTTATCTTGAATTTTGGTTAATGGAATTATGATGTACCTTGGTGTGTGCTTCCTTGGGTCCAAATTCTTTGGGAGTCTCTGAGCTTCTAGACTTCCTGGAAGTCTATTTCCTTTGTGAGATTGGAGAAGTTCTCCTTCATTATGTTTTCAAATAAGTTTTTATTTTTTTGCTCTTCCTTTTTTTCTTCTGACACTCCTATGATTTGGATGTTGAGCCATTTAAAGTTGTCTCGGTTCCTAAGTCTCTCCTCATTTTTTTAAAATTCTTTTTCTTCATTCTATTCCAGTTGAATGTTAATGTCTTCTTTCTACTCCAAACTGTTGATTTGAGTCTGGTTTCTTTCACGTCACTGTTGATTCCCTTTATTTCACTTTTCATAGCCTTCACTTTTTCCTTTATTTTGTGACCATACTCAACCATTTCTGTGAGCATCCTGATTATCTGTGCTTTGAACTCTGTGACTGATAGGTTGGCTGTCTCTTCATTGCTTAGTTGTATTTCTTTCTGGAGCTTTGATCTGTTTTTTCATTTGTGCCATATTTCCTTGTCTCCACACTCCTCTTACATTGTACTTCCTTCACAACCCACAGGAGAATTGGGCCCTTCTGATACTGATTCCTGAGGCGGGGGTGGGGGTTGGTTGGTGTATGTTCTAGGACCCCATGGTTCTTTCCAATGAACTCTCTGTAAGGCTGGGAGTTTCTCCCACCACTGCAACTCCCACAAGTTTTTTCATTCAGAGGTTTTGAGGCTTTATTTCCACACACTGGAACACTGGGTTGCTCAGTCTGTCTTTCTCCCCAGTTGTTCCTCCCAATTTATCTGCATGAAATGTGGGACTGCTAGCTCTACCAGCAGCTGCCTTACCCAGTCCATCAGCTGCTACCTTTCTGAGAGTCTTCTCCACCCTGGCTGCTGGTCTCTGCCCCTCCTATGGGTCTGGATGAATGTTTCTTCTTTAACTTGTTGGTTGTTGGAATTCCATACAGTTTGATTTTTTGGAAGTTCTGGTTATTTTTTGTTTTTAAATTATTGTTGTCTTTCTTTTGGTTGTGTGAGGAGGCAAATTGTATCTACTTATGCCTCCATCTTGGCTGGAAGTCACTTTCTTAATAATGTCCTTTGAAGCACAGAGTTATTATTTTTTAATGAAGTTCAATTTATCTTATATTTTATTTTGCTATTGTTTCTTTTTCTTTTTGTGTCATATCCAAGAAATCTAGTCACAAGTTTTATGAGATTTTTTTCTTAAGAGTTTCAGCTCTTATGTTTAGGTCTTTGATCCATTTTGAGTTAATAGTTTTATATGATGTGAGGTAGGGATCCAACTTCATTATTTTGTATGTGGATATCCATTTGTCTCCATATCATTTGTTGAAAAGACTATTTTTTCTCTATTAAAATGCCTTTGTATCCTTGTTGAAAATCAATTGACCATAAATACAAGAAATTATTTTTGGAATGTCACTTCTATTCCATTGATATATACGTCTATTCTTATTCTAGAGTCACACAGTCCTGATTCTTGTTGCTTTATAGTAAGTTTTAAAATTGGCAAGTGTGAGCCCTTCAACTTTATTCCTTTTAAAGATTGCTTCAGTTTTAATTTCTGTGACAACTGTAGGATCAGTGTGTCAATGTTTGCAAAAATGTCAGCTGGGGTTTTGCTAGAAATTGCATTGATTTTGTAGATGAATCTAGGGCATATTGTCCTACAGTGAGTTGTAGGCTGCTGGTTTTCACTGTGATAATGGCTGTTAGTTTTCAAGGCTACCATGGAGCTGGGGAGAGAGACATGGGTAGAGAACAAGTTGAAACACAACAAAGCTTTCTCTTCTTACCAAGATTCAGGCATTTATCTTGAATAAACACTCTCCACATTGTTGCAAAACTTTGGTTAGTTTTTATAGTTCTTAAAAGTTTATTTTGATTTTTTGAGAGAGTCAGTGTTTTTATTGCTTTTATGGAGGAGAAAAGTTTTTAGATTTTATAGTTCCTCACTTCATTATTCCTGCTGATATCACTGTAAGTTCACCTTTTCAACCTAACCACAAGAATGTCTATGCTTTAGAATTAGAAGTCCTACAGAACAATTCTGGCTTAGTCATCTATCAGCAGATAACCTTGGGGAAGGTTACTTAACCTCTAAGAATCCCAGCTTTTTCTCTGTCAAATAAAGCTCCATTGCAGAATGTAAAGGAATATTAAATGACACAGACTGCAAATACAAACTTGAAGAGCTTTATACATAAGCTATTTCTTTTTCTCACCTACTCTTAAAGGCACAGTTCAATAATACCAGCATGCATTGACCTTTTGTTTTGGATCTCAAGACTTTGAATATATGATTACTTCTTCTTGATCCTCATCCAAAATGAGGTTAAAATGAAAAGCTTCCAAACTTGGGGCTTTTCATTTTAACCTCTGTGATAAACAGACTTTAGGATGGAACCATGATTCCTGCCCCCAGTGTTCATGCTTTTTATAATCATCTCCTTTTGAATGTGGGTGGAACTTGTGACTTACTGCTAACCAATAGAATATGGCAAAGTGATGAGATGCCACTCCTGTAATGTCTTGCTACTAGACTTTCTCTTTATCTCCTTTGATAGTTTTGAAGAAGGAAGCTTCCTTGTTGTGCAACTTGGCCTATGGAAAGGGCCATATGGCAAGAAACCTCTGGAAATTGAGGGTGGCTTTCAGCCAACAGCTTTGTTTTATGGCTGTAAGGAAATGAATTCTGCCAACAAATTGAGTGGATGTGGAAGCAGATCCATCAGTGGTGAATAACTTTTACAAGACCCCCAAATCCCAAAAGAAAACACAGACAATCTCTCCTTTAAGAAAAAGGCTCTGGGATGGTAAGCTTGTCTGATTTCTCCTGCTCAGATATGGAGAAAGCATCATAAAATGGTAAGGTATCCAGGTTGTATTCATGCTGGAGAAATAGTGAGAATTTAAGAGATAATTTTGTACTTCACAGAGGAGTCAAAAAGCTTCCCCCACCCTCTCCTGCACTAGGGCAGCAATTTGTCAGATTCTCAGCCTTTCCATAGCACCTGGTGCAGGGCCCTCAGCCAGATGCTGGGGAGGCCTGGCTGTAGGAGCCACAAGTGGCCTCATTCTCATGTGATATTTCCTCAGTGCCAGGGAATATCAAACACACTTCCCCCAGCAGCACCAGTAGGCATCTGTTCATGCCTTCCCCAAGCCAGTGTGGAGAAGTCTGTGTGCCCACACCTAGGAATTCATCACTTCACCTGTCTGATGGAAACTGGGCCTCTCCAGCTGTCTGGCAAATGACTGCCCTGGGTTCTCACAAACAATGTACCTCTGGGGAAGCCAGCTGTGTTCCAGAAAATGGCAAAGGGTCCCTGAAGGTGGTGGAGATTAATGAATTTGAGGAGCATTATCCTGGATGCTCTAGTCTCAGGATTCCTGCTTCGAGCTCTGCTGTCTGAATCTCCCCACTCACAGACATAGCTCCAGGTGGAGGATGGGCTTCACCCCACAGCAGGTGCCATTCCGTGCTTTCCCTGCATTTTACCCTGGATCCCATTACCTGGAGTTAGCACTGAAACCAGTACAATTAAGTGTTAGTTTTTCATGAGGCTAGCAGGGGCCCCCTCAGGGCTGTTGGTTATTGTCTGCAGTGAGATGATGCTGTGTGCCGGCCCTGAGCATTCTTAAGGCTTTGAAGGCAGCATAGGGCCTGCTGTGCCTTCGTGATGTCTTAGCAATAAGAACTAGGGCCCACCATGGGCTTACAGGACAGTCTCAACTCCCCTATTTTGGTTCAAAGCCTGTGAATGAGAATGAGTTTATGTTTGTGATGAGAACATGTATAGTTCATTTTCATTACAGTCTCTAATTTATAGTTACTAAGATTTTTTCCAGGTATAGTCCCAAGCACTTAGCAAACATTTATGCTGTTTAATTCTTTTAATGACACACTGAGGTATGTATTATTTTTACATGAATTTTAAAAATGAAGAAATTGAGACTGCAGATGGAAATTTACTTGTTCAAAGTTGTGCGTTGAAGAAGCGGGACATCAAGAAGTCAAGCTCAGGTTGTACCACAACAGTGTCTGTAACCTAAAAATGGTTGTGGTGACTTGTTTGAATAGCCCAAATAGAAATAACATTACTTCCCCTTTCCTGGTCGTTCAAGACATGATTCTCATTCATGAGGTGGTTGGATCTATTTTCATTCACAAATATGATACATGACATGACCTTTACAAATGACTTGCTCTAGGATATATTGCTGTATTTTTAAAGTTTGCATCCATTTTCTCTCCTTTCCTCCCTCCATTTTCTTTTCTTTCTTTTTTTAGTGTTTAGTGTAGTAATAGACAGTATATAGCTCAATAAAGTTTTTCACACGTAAATATGCATGTAGCTACTACTCAGATCATGACATAGAACAGAACTCAGCAGACTTTTTCTCTAGAGAGCAGATAATAAATAATTTAGGCTTTGCAGGCCATACAGTCTTTGCTGCAACACTCAACTCTGCCACAGTTTGAAAGCAGCACTGCTATGCATAAATAATCGGTGTGGCTGTGTTCCAAGAAAACTTTATTTACAAAATCAGGCTGTGGATCAGATCTGGCCCATGGCCATTGTTTTCTGAATCTTGATATAGAATATTCCCACCACCTCAGAGTGCTCCCTTGTGCCCTTTCATAATCAACAGTAACCCTCCCCATCTATCCAGAGGTAACCACTATTTTGACATCTGT
>PVIA01012076.1:0-40141 GCA_004024845.1 Tonatia bakeri | reverse complement strand
TGCTATTACAGTTGGCCCATTTTCCCCCTTCACTCCCCTCCACCCTGCCCATCCCCTCCCACCCACATTCCCCCCTTTAGTTCATGTCCATGTGTCATAAGTTCTTTAGTGTCTACATGTCCCATACTATTCTTACCCTCCCCCTGTCTATTTTCTACCTACTGTCTATGCTACTTATTCTCTATATCTTTTCCCCCTCGCTCCTCCTCCTACTTCCCTGTTGCTAACCCTCCATTGATGACTTTTTTTTACTGTTCATATTTTTAATCTTCTTTTTCTTAGATAAGTCCCTTTAACATTTCATATAATAAAGGCTTGGTGATGATGAACTCCTTTAACTTGGCCTTGTCTGAGAAGCACTTCATCTGCCCTTCCATTCTAAATGAAAATAATATATTTTATTTTTAACTTTTGATTAATTACTACATCTTTTCAAATTGATAAACATTGCTATACTCTTAGAAGATGATTTTTAAAGTTATAAAGGTGCTTCGTAAGAGACTTTGAAGGTGGGCTTCAGGAAATTAAGGTGAAAATGTGTTGCGTATATGTCAATGGGGTGACAATGGGTGGCAATGGGGTGACAAGGGGGTGGCAATGGCGTGATGGAATCATAACCAGAACACCTACACAGTGTGAAGCCCTCGCGGGCAGCCAGCGCGCTGACAGAACCGCTTCTCAGGTAACTGGTCTCGGGAAGTTCTTCCACGATTCAATGCCAGTTCTGATTTTTGCCATCATCGTCAAAGAGCTGTGGTTTCTCAAGAACTTTTCCCTTTATCCATCTGATGTGCAGAATGTCCTTATTATTCTCCACCCTCCAATCAGTTTCCCACTCAGTTACTGTTTATTACAAAAGAATTTACATTTTAGAAATCTCTCTGTAACTAAAATGTTAAGAATATGTCTGATTTTATTAGAAACATAATGGATACACATGTTCTAGTTGATATTTCTTTTCAGGTCTGGTGGGTGTTTAATGCATCCAGTGAATGCTACCGATTGAGTTAGTGCATTCCATTACAGAATACCTCACTTTATAGTCAATATATCAATATTACTTACTGGATAAATCCTCCAAATTCTTCAAACAAGAAAGTTAAGTTTCCTTTTTAATATTGCAAAAGCACATTTCTCTGAAGACTCATAATGACTTCAAACAGTCTTGAAACTATGTCTGAGTTTTGATTCCAGTTTAGACAGAAAAATTAATTCCTTAAAAATTGTAAGTTGAATGGGAAGTTTCCTCCGCTCAAACACATTGAAAATTGACTTATGAGGAAACATTAAATGCCTTAGATTGGCTTTTGTGTATTTGAAACGTGGCTTTTAACTTCTTTGGCACTTAATGGCACGAGGGGTTTCGGTGAGGAATATGTTTGTCACGCTAACCCCCACTCCTGTAATGGCAGCATGCAGGGAGCGGGAAGTCATGTGCAGTTGCAATTAGATTAGCTGTAGAGTGTGGAGATTCATGACCGCTAAAACAGTGTTTCTCAATATTATATTTTAAATGAAAATACAGAAAGGATATTTTTTCAAAATATTATGTGTTACCATGAAAGATGGTTTAGTGGCCATTTTATGAACCTGGAGTTTATCTTAAACATGATATTTGTGCAAGTTATAGTCAAATGGGCCAACTCTAGCCTACTACCTGTTTTTGTAAATAAAGTTTTATTGGAAAACACACACACACACAATAAAAATGTGTGTTTTGGCAGTACAAGTTAAATTGTGTTAATTGCTGTTTATTATGCTGACTTTGAAAATGTATTAGACTTTAAAAATAACTTTTGAACTACTAAAGAAAGATTATAATGTCCAAGTCACCTCAGTGTTCAGAAAATATTTAGCCTATATACAGTACAGACAATAATACTCTATGGCCAGGCTGCGAGATAACCTAGAATTTGAAGTCATTTTCTATTCCAAGTATTTCAACACTTCTTTATGGCAATTTGAACATTTCTCACATAATTATTATAGGCTGTGATGAACTTTCATTTTCCATTTATTCGTACATTCTGTGGAAAATGAAGTTAAATAAAAAGATTTGGATAGTTTTCTGTTTAGGAAAAACCAAACTGGTGAAACGTGGCCAAGTTATTTATCCCTTAACAGTGTCATTATCAGTGATTTTCTTTCTTCTGTCACAGGAGATTATGTTGAATAAGAAATAATTGGACTTCTCTGAGTATGAAAAATAGACTCCCTGAATATTTCAAACAGGGGTATTTTTGTTTTTGTTTGTTTGTTTGTTTGTTTCATTGCAGTTAAACCAACTGGAACATACTAGGTTCATCACTAAAAGGAGGTAATGTAGTCAGTGAATGCAAAGAAACTGGGATATGAAAAGGATCTCGCAGCATAATGAGATATTGATTAAACCAACAGGCCAGGTTGTCTAGCTGTTTTTGCTTACAAATGAGTAGGTAAGTAGGTCAGCCTTTGGATAAACTAAACTGTGGGTGTTAAACCATCTTTCAAGCCGCTTGAATTCATGTTTCCCTGTGGGTTAGCCTCCTTCCCTTAACGAGGGCTCAGAGGCCCAATGGAATTCACACTAATTAAAACAGAGATGGCAACTCAAGCAGCCTCAGCTTCAACACTAGAAGCCAGGGGCAGAATTCAAGCTACTGGTGAGTTTTATACTTTGCGCCACCCAGCAGGGCAGACCTTCTTCAAAAATACCTTAAAGCAGAAAAAGGGCTGGCCAGTTACACCGTATTGCACCTGGCCAGAGTCCAGGGGAGCTGTAAACCAAGCCTACAGAACTAGTAACAGTCCTGACTAACTCGTTTGGGTCCCAGGATTTACTCTTTCAATGAAAACTTTTAAAGGGCAGAAAGGGGCTTTGGCCCAATTTCAGCTGTTTTATGTATTCATCTCTAGTTCACTTTGTCCTGGATTGTATTTGTTATATGACTGAACGTTGATTTAGATTTGAGAAGGCTCAGATCTGGAGGTTCTTTCACAGTGTGTTTTAGGAGATGGGACTGACTGGAGTAATAGAGTCTCCAACGGCAGTAGATTCCAATCCCAGCTCCCTCGGATCTAAGTCTGGCGAGTAGAGCCAACCCTCCTGCTCTCAGGTTCCTCATCCATAAAATGAGGTTCCTAACGCCTTCCCCAGAGAGTGTTACTGGATGTTCAGGACTCGGATGTACTTGAAGCACTCAGCACATAATAAGGACTCAATGATTGTTCTGAGCCTCTTTTTATTTTTTCTTTTCTCTTTCTACTTCTGAAAGTAACACAAGTTCCAAATAATGTTAGATTTTCTGTTTTTGTTTGTTTCTTGTTTTACTCTTTGATTCTAATCTTTTCCTCCTTGTCTGGACCTAAGCCCTATGCTTGCTATTTAATTATTTTAGGTTGGTGCAATCCCTCTTGCATTTGATGACTTTCTAAGAGTTTGATACTCTCATTGAAAAGCAATTGGCTTGCTGAAGAACTTAGCAAGAGCTATATTAGTGTTAGGAAACAAGCTTTGCATCTTATTATTAAAAGAAAAGTTTTGTGCTGATATTATGTTGTGCTGTCTATTTGTAGACTCTGGCCAGAGTGTTTTTTTTGTTAATGGATTTTAGTCCTGCATCTTACCTTTTCTGAAAATGGTAACAAGGTTTTGCAGAGGAGGTAGTGGGGACTGGGGTGGAAAGTCAGAGGAACAGTGTTAGTGGAGAATAAGTAAAATTTTTTTCTCTCTCTGAGCCTTTCTTGGTCTAAGTATCCAGTATTTGCTTTCTTAATGTAAAAAAGGAAAACAGTCTGATTTCTACTAATTTCAAGATTAAAAAAAAATTAAGGGTCCTGCATATATAGAACTAATCATTGCTAAGCAAACAGTTTGAAAACGAGTATATCTATAGTTTATATTTATTGTCCTCATTATATGTGAAGCACAATTCATGAAAGAATTATATACTAATTAACGTGTTCATTTCATAAAAGCATTATGGTATGCCTCTGTTACAGTTGAGGAAGTTGAGGCACAAATATGTTAAGTGATTCGGCTCTCAGGAGTGTCAGGGGCAGAATCTGAACCCAGGCAGTCTGGTGCTAAGGACTTCCCTTCTTACAACGTACGACGTGAACTCAGAGAGGGCCAGGATCAGTCTCCTGAAACTGTGCTTCTCAAAGCACAACTGGTCATCCTTGACCAGACACACCAACATGACCTGGGAGCCTATTACAAATACAGAGTCTGAGGCCTCACTCCAGACCTACCAAATTATAATCTGTATTTTAATAAGACTCCCTAGGTAAGTAGAGTGCATATTAAAGTTTAGGAAGCACAAACCTAAAGCATTTTATCCAGGATCATATACATACTTTTTGTGTGACACAGGGAGAAAAAAAAATCACAGAACTTTAGATGCCAAAGGGATTAAAATTTGGAGACAATATAATAAATATAGTTCAATCTCTTCCCTGTATAAATGTTGAAAACAAGTTACATCATGGTTAAATATGTATTTGAGAATAAATAAGTATTTATTCAATTCTTAAGGGTTCAATAAGCATCTACTGAGGAGCTGTCACTTGCTAGGCTATATGCCAAGTGGGATGGGAGCATAAAGACATAAATCCTGCCCTCCGGAAGCTCGGTGGAAAAGACAAATGAGCACATGGAATTTACATGTGCTATGACGACACCATATTTACACAGTGTATAATAGAGCACACAGAAAGAAAGAGGAAGGGGTGGGAAGGAGGAAAAACATCCTTACAGTCTTAATATTGTCTTGACCAAAAGTAGTAGAATGTGAGCCTTTTCATTTGCGACTGGACCAATGAACGCCCTCAGTCAAGGCAATAAGCTGTTCAGAGAAAGAAGGTATTTAGAGGAGTAGATGCCAACTTTGGCTTCACATAGAATCCCTTGGAGAACTTTCAGAAAACCTGTGCTTGGGTCCGCCTCCAGAGTTAGTTTAGTTCATCTGGGATGAGACCGAGGTATTCGGGGTTTTGCTCTTTACATTCAGCAAGTGGTCCCCGGGCTTATCCAAGGCCATTATCACTGTCTTCTACCTGGTTTCCTCCTTAAACGTTTGTATCTTCTGACCTTTCAGTTGGTTCCTGACCCAGCTTTCTTCCCAGGACTTGAGAGTCACTCTTGTCATGAATCACTACTTGTTCCTTCTTGGATCCTGACCTACGTCCGACTGTAAACACCGTATTCTGGTAACCCCTGCTAGAGCTTGAAGGGCTGGCTTTTCCTCCAGACCCCCACAGCCCAGGGCCAGAGGCATTACGGATGCTAGCTTTAGAGCATCCTGAGGGCAGGACATCCTGATCTTTAACTGGCCTACAGCCCTACCCTCAGTATGAGAAGCCATCATTTTCTCCCCCAATGTAAATAAAACACCAGAAGATTTTCCTTTACTGTTTGGTGACCCTGATTTCCAAACTAATTATGACCCCCGGATTCAGTGAAGGGGGAGTCAAAACCTTTGTAGATGAGGGAAATGTTGACCATGTTTTACTGATACACAGTACTGTGAACCTAGCACAAAAGGGAGAGTGCACGTTTCCCAAAGCGTGCTCATGGGCCATGCACATCAGAGTTATCCAGGGAAGCAAAGACAGTTCAGGTTCTGCCTCCTTCTCTAATCGTACTGAATAAAAATTTCTAGAGACAGATCTCAGAAGGCAAATGTTTAACACTTACCAGATATGATTCTGATCGACATTAGGTGAGAGGATGACTAAAAAATACATATATTTTATCAGAAATTATTTTATTAATCTCACAAGTTGATGTTTTTTCCCTGATTCTGATTTCACTTATAACCAAAAGGAAGTATTGTAAACAGTCAATAGAACATTATAAATAACCTTAAAAGAAGAAGTACATTTCAAATATTTGAGTGGACAACTTATTTTTGTGTTGGGACAATTTAAAAGTACATGGTGAGAGCTCTGAAGAGTTAAGGAATATTTCTATTTAATACCTAGAGCATGTCTTTACTGATGTAATTTTCACTTAAGGCAGTGATTTTGTTGACCAAGAGAGTACCCAAGAGAATTTGCAACCAGTAGGGAGCATGGCACCGCGCCCAGGGTTCATTAGTGTTCAAAGGCCCCATGGCCGCTGCAATGGGCAGCACTGCTGATAAGTCCTGCCTTAAATGCTCAGATTTGTAGAGAACATAAAAACGGTGTCCTACTCTGTGAGCTCGCTGGGTTAGAGAGCAGCTAGTAAAATTAGGCAACCTGACTGAAGTCAGGCAAACAGGGGAAAGGTCTCTTACCACCCTTCCCTTTCCTATTATGTAGCTCCTTCCTTCCTTTCATTGATCTTTTCACCACTGCTCTTCATTTCTGCTGCCTCCACTTGGACTCCATCATGTCTACTCTGGATTATTGCCAGAGCCTCCTAGCCAGTCTCCTCATTTCCATTCTCTCTCTCCTACCTGCTGCCAGAATCCCCCTCCTAAAACCAAATCTGTTTCACTTTTGAACTTAAAACCTTTCAATTAAGGGGTTCTCATTACCTACAAAGTCCAAATTTCTCACCATCTTGCCCTGGCTGGTGTGGCTCAGTTGGGTGGAGCATCATCCCGT
Organism: Tonatia bakeri; assembly: GCA_004024845.1. Taxonomy (NCBI): domain Eukaryota; kingdom Metazoa; phylum Chordata; class Mammalia; order Chiroptera; family Phyllostomidae; genus Tonatia; species Tonatia bakeri. The sequence goes on along the minus strand of PVIA01012076.1, from coordinate 33,568 downwards.
GCACCCAAGGCTGCAGGTTGGATTTCTGGTCAGGGCTCATACGGGAGGCAAGCGACTGATGCTCTCTCACACATCTGTGTGTCCTTCTCTCCCTCTTCCTCTCTCTCTTTCTCCTTATCTCTCTCTCTCAAAGCAATGAAAAAATGTCTTCAGGTGAGGGAAAAAAACTCTCACCATCCCAGGGAAGCCATCCTGACTTTGGCGACTCCCTTACTCACATGCAGTTCTCAGTCCTGCTCCGCCACACCGACTGCAGTTTAACGAGTCGTCCACGAGTGCTCGTCTTCCTTTGTTTCTTCCTCAGAGACCAGAGATAAGCAAGGCAAGTAATCAAACCTCTTGAAGGTATACATTTCTGGACAAGGGCTTTAAGGTTAAAAATGTCATATTTCCTCTTCCAACATCAGCTCAGGAGCCTCCATATTATATGACCGCTTTTTGGAAAGAGCTCACATTATCTTGATGCCACAGCTTTTCACCTTAGCCTCGCAAATTTGTCCTGGGCAGTCTCTCTGGCCTTGATATGAACTGGTGGCATTTATGACTGTCCTTTTAGCCACAGGGAGTTTTCCTGGACCGCTTGGCACTCAAATCCCTTCCCCATGTGCAGCCGTACCTGATGGGGCCATTACCCAGGATATTCTTAGATCCCCCGTAACAGCTGGGAGAAAGGTGAAGCACCTGAGACAAAGGGAAGGTGCCATCACCTGGTGTCAGTTCTAGAAAAGAAAATAATAAGAAGAAACCTTAATGTTTAATCTTGCAACCCTGTCACTCCAGGCTTCTGATTTTGCCTAAAGTGGGAGTCTAGGATAGCTAAAATATTCAATGAGAGGAGGGGGGAACTTTAATATCCTCTCTCCTGTTTGCTCAAGGTATACTCAGGGTTAAATATTAATGAGACACAAAGTTAATAATTCTCAATTCCTAACATTTCTCCTTCTTTTCAACAAAACCCCCAGCCATCTGCTGATGCTTAGACGCTCCCTCTCTAAAGGATTCTTAGGTGGTTTAGGTTAGATATTCTGTCTCTCAAATAAAATTATTTTATTAGGTTACTTGATTAAAAATATATATATATATGGTAAGCTTTCAGGGCTGCTTATAAGACAGAGAGACTGGCCAATAGCAAAATATGATTTTAAGAGATTGTATGAATCTCATAAATATGAGGTTCTACAATCTCATACATATGAGATTCTACAATCTCAAAATATGAGATTGTAGAATAATGCCATTAAGAACAGCCCTTCCTTCCTCCTTCCTTCTCTCTTTTCATTTTTTTCTTCCCATTTCTCTTTGTTCTCTCTTTTTCCTTTTATTTCTTTTTTATGTTACCTTTCTTTTTCTCTTTCTTATTCATCTTTCCATTTTTTTAAAGTTTTTTGCTCCTATCCATTTATTGAATAATATAATAGTCTAAGCACTATACTAAGCATTAGAGATAAAGACATAAGAATGAAAATCCACTACTACCATCAGGGATCACACAACCTAGTGTGGGAGAAGCATGCAGGTATCCCTCATGGGAGAAATGCCATGAGGTCTGGAGTTAACCTGATGTTTTTTAAGAAAATGAAGGCTTTGTTATCTCCTGTTTATTCACTTATATATATTGTTTCATGGTAGTAGAATATTCTGAGAATGATAACTCTGAGGAATGATAGTATGAGGACTGCTGGAGAGTGTGATAAAGAGGCTGGGAAGAGCAGATAATGATGTGCTATCATTCATGATAAGGAATTGGCATTTGTCTTGAAGTCTATGAGAAGTCACAGTCACTGTTCAAAGACTTTAAGCAAGGAACTGAGATGAGCATGTCATTAGCAAAAAAGTTATCTGGTAACAGTGAGAATAGACAGGTGGTAGGGAGTGGGTGGGGCACTAGACAGAGGTAAGGATACCTTTCAGAAAGGCCGTCATCTGGACAATGATTAAGGCTTAAATTATATCAGGAAGTTAGGTCTCTAGAGAAAATATGAGGCTTTAAGCTACAGAGCTGCAGGGGAGTAGTGGAAAGGGAGAAATTCTAGACAGCACCCAGGTCTGTGAACATAGTATCATTAACAGAGGTACAGATGCTGGAGGCAGAGATAAGGCCTAGGGTTGGGGTGGAGGGAACATAATTTGGGTTAAACTTTGAACGTGTTGAATTTGGTCTCTAGATATTCAACCTATATTTAGAGGGAAAATGGGTTGGGAGTTCAGAAGAGAAATGGGTATTCAGAGGCAGCTTTGGAAGTGGGCAGTCTACGAATGGTGGCTGAGACCATGGGAGTGAGTACAATCATTCCAGGAGGGAGGGAAGAGAACGTGGTGAAGGAAGAAGACCTGAATCTTGGAGAGCACTATTCTTAAGGAAATAAATGACAGTTAAAGAGACAGATTAAATGCCTTGGGAAGTAGAAAAGAGGGTCTAAAGAAAATGATTTCACATAAGCCAAGGAAGAAAATGTTCAAGAAAACACAGATAAAAACCAGTAAAGAATACTATGGAGAATTCCAGCAATAAAAGGCCTGGAGAATGGTCAATGAATTTAGCAACAAGGTGGACATTGGGGACCTCAGTGAGAGAGGTTTCCATAGATCAGGGAAAAGGGTGCAGCATAAAATTGGTTGAGGAGAGATGGGTGAGGGCATTGGGAAACTGGATGCAGGTTAATGAGGAACACAATATGGCAACAATGGGAAAAAGAAGCTGATGGCAGAGAGGCTGGAAATCGGGAGGCTCATCCGGAGAATGAGTGAGGTCTGGGCGTTGTAATTGAAGAGAGCAAGGATGTGTCAAGGCTGAGCCACCACAGGAACAGACAGAAGGGGTGGTCCAGTCTTGGTGGCTTGGAGCCCACCTGGGCCTCAGGAAACTGATCTGACATTGTTTCTTTTGTAATTCACCCCCCAGTGCTGTAAAAGCAGGGAGAGAAGGAGGAAACCTCACCCTTGGCATCTGTCTCGGTTCACTCACTGTATTCCTCACATCAACACCCACTCCCGCCCCACCACAAAACACTTGCAACTTTGCCAACTCCAATTCCAATACTCAAAAGAGAAAGAAAGATGTGAGCTCATTTGCAGAGGAGGCTTTACATTAGGATCCTCTCGGGCACGTTTTTATTAGTGTATGGCACTGGGTCAAAATATTTTTTTAAACTTCTTATTTTTTGTTTCTTAGAGGGATTGTCGAGGCTGAAGTATGTATATAGAGGGGGGAAAAAAAGGAAAACAAGAAAAAAGAAAAAGCCCCAAAAGAAAGATGATGAGGATTCTGGACAGAAACAAACTCTGAAGGGGTGAGAAGGGCCAGACACAGAACAGCGGTGAAGATGGAGAGAGAGCGTTTTGAGGAGTTGAAAGTTGGGAAGAGAGGTTCTGAGGTGCTAAGTCAGGAATTTGTCTCCCTGTTCACTGGCCCCTAGTTTTCCGGGTGGAGAAGACTTGTCTTGGGCCTGGGTTGTGTTCATGGCTGGGCTGAAGCATGCTTAGGCATGACGGGCAAATTGGAGAAACAGACCCTGGGGAGCAGTTAGCTATATGAGTTGATGTCCCAAAAGGCTTTATGGTTTGACAAAATGATAAAGAGGAATGCTTGGTTGCCGGGGTGGGTGTAGAGTGGTGAGCAGTGAGGGTGGGGGTGATGTGAAAGAAGAGGCATTCACTTCTGGTTCCACTGAAAGGAGACCATCAGAAAAGGCTGCAGGAGCTGTTTTTCTTGCAATATGGAGGTGCCAGCTGACACCAGGTAACAGTGTTAGCTGGAACACAGCTCTACCAGTTAGCTACAGGTCCCCTGTGCTCTGATTCCTTGTTCTGCAAGGCCCGAGGTCTTGGGACTAAGGAGAGTCTAGAAAACCATGGAAGTCCTCAGAGGATGTCCAGCTGGAGATGATGTTGGCTTCCACTGGTCTCAGTATCTTGGTTTGGGGGGAACCCATGGCGGTGTTTAGAAAAACACGGGCTGAGGTCTTGAGGGAGCAGATAAGGACAAGGGCCAAGTTAATTCAGCTTATATTTCCATGAAGAAAGAGGCGAGGTCACCCACAGGGAGAAGGGAGGCGTGGGTCTTGAGCAGAAAAGGGAAAACCGGTGGGAAAGAGGTCAGAGGCCCGCTGAGGGATCATGAGAGGTTGCTGACCAGTGTGGAGGCCCAGCTGCGGACAGGGATGGTGCGTTGGCAGTGTTATCATTTACTTGATTTTCTTCCATTTTTAGTAGTTTGAATGTGAGAATGAGGAAAGCAAACATCTAGTTTAATTCATGGTTGAGATAATTTTCAAGAAGAAAGAGAGAAACAAGCTCACAATAAGACCCCAAAGGATTCCCAGAAAGAGTTGGTGGCGGGGAGGGTGTCTAGAATTCTCACGGGCTGAACAGGAGAACACAGGTGGTTGTAGACACAGAGAAACTCTGTTTTGTAAAAGGTTATTGTGGCTGGCGTGGCCTGAGGGAAATCTTTGTTACACTTCTAATAAGGCAGCCTACAATTGCATTAGCATTTTTGGCAACCACATCATACCGTTGGCTTATGCTGAGTTTACAGTCAACCAAAATCCCTAAATCTTTCACACGCATTGCTCTTAAGCCATGTTTCTACCAACTTGTACTTGTGAAATTAATTGCTGTTTTGGGCCTAAAAGTAGGGCTTTGCATTTATGGATATTACATTTCATCTTGTTAGATTTGGGCTATTGTGCCAGCTTTCGAAGAATATTTTACATATTGATTCAGGTTTTCACACACTTTTCCCTGTAGCTTTCCATAAGACAGAACCCAAAGGAATTTCTTATGCACATTCGACAAAGAGAGATTTAACCTAATGTCCTGTTTTTCAGTTCACGTTGTTGTGTTATCTGAAAAGGACCTTATTGTGTTTTTTTTTAACATCCCGGTTCACAAAACTGCATTGGTTAGGATGTTATTGCATGCAAGATGGAACTCTAAATCACCCTGGGATAAACACTAAGGACGGTTTTTATAGTGAAGGGGTAGGCAGGGGTGCCAGCGGGGGTCAGGACTCTGTTCTGCTGTTCGCAGCGTTGTCCTCAGGCACCTTTCTTTGTGGTTGGAAGTTGGCAGCCAACAGCAGTGGGGATAACATGCTTCGTTATCTGTGCCCAGAGGGAGGATGGGAAGGAGAGAAAGTGTGAAGAGAAGACTGTTCTTGGGTTTGACTAGAACAGAGTTCCAGATCCTCTTTAGAGTGACCAACAATCTCAATTTGCTTGGGAGTGAGAGCTGTCCTGCGATGTGGTATTTTTCAGTGATGAAACCAAGGAAGCCCTAAGCAAACAGGCATGGATGGGCACCCTGTCACTCACATCTAGACCAGTACTGTTACCAGAAGACCAGAAGTATGGCTTTAGCCTACCTATTTCAGATTCTTCTGGGGACAGATGCCAGGGCCCCTGGTCCTCCTGATTCAGAATCTCTGGGCATGGAAAGAAAAAAATTAATTTTCATCGAGCATTGCAGATGGTAGTATAACATACCAGTGCTTGTAGAAACACTGGTTTAGACCTAACAGCACTCACCCCTGATGAGATCAACACCCAAAATGACATGGTGGCCAACCAGTGGTACACCCAGGTACCCTGTACAAGGCTGGTGTACTCATCCTGCAACTATTTTTTCTTCTTTTTTATTGTTCAAATACAGTTGTTTCCATTTACTCTCTACCACTCCCCTCAACCCCAGCCATCCCCACCTCCCACCCTCGATCCTACCCGCTTTTGGCTTTGTCCATATGTCCTTTATATGTGTTCCTTGCCAACCCTTTCCCCTCCCCCGCCCCCTGCTCCGTTATCCCCTCCCACCTCCCCTCTGGTTACTGCCAGTTTGTTCTTTTTTGAATGTCTCTGGTTATATTTTGCTTGCGTGTTTGTTTTGTCGATTAGGTTCTACACAGAGACATGTGAAACAGTGCTCAGCATCACTAGCCATCAGAGAGATGCAAATTAAACCACAATGAGGTACCACTTCACACTGGTCAACGAGCATTTTTTCATAAGTGAAATCAATGTGTTTACTGTCGCTGCTCTGGTATTCAAATAAGCTGAAGCTCCATTCTTCAGCCTTTTCCCTCGGCACTTATAGGGACAGCCTGGGAAAGATTAGAGGGGGAAATTCCAGTAGCTTTGTATAAGAAGAAAGCATGTAAGATCCTAGTGAAATAGTCAAAAAGACCTCTGCCAAAGGCAAACAAGAAACCATGGGTTGCTGAGGAGAAAAAGGCTTCAGCAATCCAGGAAGTAAAAAACATCAGATGATGGTCGCCACCTAGTGGAAAACTGGAGGATTTTGAATGAATGACAGGATTTCAGAATTTAGCGATGGTTTAAAATGTTATTATGAGGTGTATTCACTCTTTCCATAAACATTCATTGAGGACCTGCTGTGTATCAGACACCTTAATAAATTCTAGACTTTATTTGTTAGTAGTTTGCAGCTGAGTCCATAAAGCCAGATGTCCAGGAATTCTAACTTTATTTTTTGATGACATAACATTCATTTTCTTTGGTGATTAAAACTTAATCTCAGTTACTTTAATGTGTGTATACCCTGTACCCAAGCTAGGTCTGAATTCATGGGTTTCTATGTGGTGAAGCACCTGTATCTAACCCTCCGAACTGCTGTTTACACCTAGTCTTCTGCTTCGATGTTGCTGTTCCTCTCTGTCCTTTGCATATCGGCCTTCACAGGTCACTGCTGGATCTGCTCTTCTTTTCTGTGCACTGGGTTTTTTCTGAGTCTGCCTTCCTCTCAGCTCTGTCCAATACCTTCTCAGGCTTTCTGCTGCTGCTGTAAAGCTGTCTACTGCCCTAACTCTTAGACACACAGAACATACATTTTTAAGCTGACATCTTCATGCTTCCCCTTGGCTTTATCTAGCAGCTGGATCCCAGGTCGCTTTGACCTCAGGTTCTCCACATCTCTCCCAGGTTTTTTTTTGTTTGTTTCATTTTCTAGAAGCATGGGAAACTTTGCGTTGAAATAGCCCTCGTGGCAGGATCACATGCTTTGCTGCATGTTGTATAGCAAAAGTAGATGTGGCTAGTAGGGTAAATGGGAGCTCTGTAGGTTTTGTACATCATTGTAAAGAATTTAGTATCTATGCACTGCAATTAGATGGCAATTTCAGTGGTTTGGGTGAGGGATGAAATAATACTGATTTGGACATTGGAGAAGAATTGGTATGTTTAAAAGACAATGGATGGTGGAACTTACTGTACTTGGAGAGCCCAACCACCTGTGGCCCACATAGCAGCTCTGTTCACATTAGGAAAAAAGCTATCCCTGCGGGAAGAGGCAATCCACGGGCACACAGCTGGCAGAATAATGTGTGGTCTAGATTTGATCCCCCACCTTGGCTGGATGTCTTTGTGCAGTGAGCAATCTTGCCCAAACTACTGTGGTGACCCTGAATATGAAAGTGGGAAGTGGGAGGAATGACTCAGTGTCCTTAAAAATATGCCTGGAAATTAATGTCTATTCACTAGATCTTACCCCTAAGTGTTCGAGAGAACAGCTATGTAGGGTGACAAGCTGAAGTCTAATGTGCCATCGAGTTTCTTAGCTCAGTTTTTACCCCATCAGAATCATGACACAGTCAACCAAGGTGAAACTACCTGTTCTAGGTGATTTTCAAGCGAAACATTAACTCATGATGAAATTTTCTGAAAATGTTTCCCTGGGAAAGTGTGAAAAATTGTCACAGCTAAGAATAGGCTGTAGAGACATGACAAGTAAATGCAATGTGGTACCCTATGTGGAATCTTGGAACAGTGAAAGGACATTAAGTAGAAACTAAATAAATCTGAAAAACCATGCAAATATACTATACTAATGAAAAATGTTAATGGGGGAAATCGGGTACTGTTATGCTGAACTACCTATATTCTCTTCGCAATTTTTCTGTGACTCTAAAACTTCTACAAAATAAAGTATACCTTTAAGAAATGACTGGAAAATGAAAATATGGAAAGGCACAATCTGGTCACTCAAAGCAAACAAAAGTATTTGTTTGATTTAGAGTAAACAGATGAATTCACTCTGCCAGGCATTATGGGATATAGTGGGCCTACAATCTAATAAGGGAGATATGCCATATACGTGCATATTATATTAAATTCTGAATGAGTGAGGCACAGTACAATATCTTAGAAATCAAAGGATCAAGAAATATCTTTGATGGAAAGGAAAAGGGTTGGTTAGTGGTAGGGGAAGAAATTAGCAAGTTCCATGTAAAAGGTGGGAATTCAATAGGACCTGAAGAGTGGGTGGGGCTTGGATCACTTTAGTTTAACTTCCCAAATATCAAATGGGCATCAATTATATGCAAAGCACTGTACTTTGGGCTGATTGCTGAGTTTCTTACTCAGATTATAATAAGTAGATATTTGAGCTCCAAGACACCCCAAAAATCACTCTGAGATCTTGTTCGACTGGTGTTTTGCCTTAATCTCCCTTTCTTACTGAGATGTACTTTTCCTGAGGATGAAGTAGAGTTCACTCTTCAACAGTCTTTTTAAATGTGAAGACTATAACTGATGGCATTGTATGCAACAGCAAATATTACTTTCTCTGAGTACCTTATTTGTATTGTTTTTTTATTTTATTTTATTTTTTTTAATGATTGTTCAAGTACAGTTTTCTCCCCTTTACTCCCAATCAAGCCCATCCACTATTTGTATTGTTTTGACATGATTTCCATTCCCTTTGGATAATGAAATGAATCCTACCTTCAAGTGAAATTTCTGGATCATGTTAGAAGTGTGTGTTTCATTTGATTAAAAATTGCTGACCTGCTTTCCAAAGTGGTTGCACAATTTGCATTTCCACCAGAAATGTATGAGAGTTTCATTTGCTCCACGTCTTTGTTAATGCAATATTGTCAACCATTTTCACTGTAGCTATTGGACTGGCTATATATAATGCCTCCTCATTGTGGTTTTACTTTGCATTTCCATGATGACCAATGATGTTAAACATTGCTTCATGTGCTTATTGGCAATGTGTTATCTTCTTTGGTTAAGAGTTTGTTCATGCTCTTTGTCTACTTTTAAATGAAATTGGTTGCCAGGGTCTGGGCGGAGGATGGAATAAAGAGTTATTGTTTAATGGTTATAGAGTTTCAGTTTTGCAAGAAGAAAGAATTCTGGAGATTAATGATGGTGATGGTTGTAGAACAACATGAATATACCAATGACAGTGAACTGTACATATAAAAATGAATGACATGGTAAATTTCATATTATATGTATTTTCCACATTTTTTAAATGAGAAAAAACCCTACTACTAACGTCAGACTTATGCCCATGTGACTGAGAACAAAGAAAGGATATCTGTTCTCCCACCAACACTGCACTAGGGTTCCTTTTTCTCCACAACCGGTGTGAAGTGGTATCTCATTGTGGTTTTATTTGCATCTCTGATGGCTGGTGATGTTGGACTTCCTTCCATGTGTCTCTGGGCCCTCTGTATGTCCTCCTTGGAAAAGTGCCTGTCTATGTCCTTTGTCCATTTTTTAATTGGACTGATTGTCTTCTCGGTGTGGAATCATGTGAGTTCTTTATATACTTTGAGATCAAACCCTTGACCAAGATGTCATGGACAAATATATCTTCCCATATAGTTGGTTCCCTTTTCATTTTACTAATGTTTTCTTTAGCTATGCAGAAGCTTTTTAATTTGATGTAGTCCCATTTATTTATTCTTTCCTTTATATCCCTTGCTCTAGGGGACATATCAGTGAAAATATTGTTGCATGGGATATCTGAAATGTTCTTGTCTATGTTCTCCTCTAGGACTTTTATGGTAAAACACCAATTCAAAAAAGCCAATGCACCCCAATGTTCATAGCAACATTATTGACAATAGCCAAGTTCTGGGAACAGCCTAAGTGCCCAGCAGTAAATGGATCAAAAAACTGTGGTACATTTACACAATGGAATACTACACAGCAGAAAGAAAGAAGGAGCTCCTACCCTTCATGACAGCATGGATGGAACTGGAAAGCATTAAGCTAAGTGAATAAGCCAGGCAGTAAAAGACAAATACCATATGATTTCACTTATAAGTGGAACCTAATCAACAAAACAAACAAGCAAGCAAAATATAACCAGAGACATTTAAATAAAGAACAAACTGACAGTGATCAGAGAAGAGAGGGGAGGGGGATAATGGGAAAGAAGGGGAAGGGTCAAGTCAAGGAACATGTATAAGGGCCCATGGACAAGAACAATGAGGGGGGAGAATTGGGTGTAGGAGAAAGGGAGGCAGGGAAGGGGAGAGTAATGGGGGCAAAGGGGGGACAATTGTAATTGAACAGTAAAATAAATTAAAAAAGTATTTGCTTATCTTCTATTATTAAATAGCATTTTGTGTATTTTTGATATATGTCTTACAGATATGTGTTTTGCAAATCATTTCTCACTCTCTGAGGCTTGTTTCTCCATTTTTTTAACCTGCAAAGAAATGACTTTATTCAAATACAACTTAAAATTGTTCTTTTTCTTTCCTTCTTCCCATTTTTCCTAGTATATGTTTCTGTTTGTGTGTGTGTGTATGTGCACATGGCTTAGTTTGGTAAGATTTTATCGTATGCCTAGCTTTACCTATGTCCCACCACAGTCAAGAAGAGGGCACTTCTGCTCACACTAGGGCCCTACTGCACTCTCCCGCAACCGCTCCCACTTGACTCTTCCCGTCCTCTCGTATCCCCTGACAACTGCTAACATTTTGTCATTTCAAAATGTTCTATAAGTGGAACCACACAATATGTAACCTTTTGAGAATTTTTTTGCTCAGCACGATTCTCTAAAATTGTGTATATCAGCAGTGTGTTCCTTTTAAATGCTGAGTAGTATTCCATAATATAGATGTACCACATTTGTTTAACCTTTCACCCATTCAAGGATGCCTGAATGGTGTCCAGTTTTTTGACTATTAGCAATAAAGTTGATGTGAACATTCATATACAGATTTTTGCATGAATATGTTTTGATTTCCCTAGAATAAATGCCAAGAGTGTAATTGCTGGATTGTATGGTGATATTGCATGGTTAGCCTTATAAGAAACTGCCAAACTAATTTCCAGAATGATTGTACCATTTTATATTTCTGCCAGCAATGATGAGGGATCTGGTTCTCTGTGTCCTGGCTGGTGCTTGTCATCATCACTGTTTTTCATTCTAGCTATTCTTAGAGGTGTGTAGTGCTGTCTCATCGCACTTTTAATTTGCACTTCCTTGATAGTTAATGATGCTGAACAACTTTTCATCTGTATGTTCCCTTTAGTGAAATGTCTGTTCATGTTGTTTGCTCATTTTCTACTTAGATTATTGATTTACTGTTTTGCAGTTTTATACATATATGTATGTATATATATATATATATTCTGTATACTAGTTCTAGGATATGTGGTTGGCAATCTTTTTTCTCATTCTGCAGCTTGTCTTTTCATTCTTTTCACATGGTCTTTCTCAGAGCAAAAGTTTTTAATAGTGTTGAGGTTGAATTGATGCATTCTTCCTTTTATGGACTGTGATTTTGTTGTCAGGCCTAAGAACACTGCTTTATGCGAAGACACCAAAGCTTCTCCATTTATTTTCTAAAAGTTTAAAGGTTTATGTTGTTTTGAGTTAATTTTGAACAATCTATGTGGTTTTGTTTAAAATTTTTATTTTTGCTTATAGATGTCCAATTATTGAAAAGGCTATCCTTTTCCCATTGAATTGCTTTCATGCCTTTGTCAAAAATCAGTTAAATGTATTTCTGTGGGTCCACTTTTTTTTTTTTTTTTTTGCAGGGGTCCCCAACCCCCAGACTGTGGATTGGTACTGTTCCGTGGCCTGTTAGGAACTGGGCTGTACACCACCCCCAACCCAATTGTGGAAAAATTGTCTTCCACAAAACCAATCCCTGGTGCCAGAAAGGTTGGGGACCTCTACTGTGTTCCATTGTTCTACTGTGTTCTATGTGTCTGTCCCTCCACCAGTACCTCATTGTGCTGATTACTGTATCTGTATAGTAAACCTTAGTATTGTATGAAGTGATTCCTCACTTTATTCTTCTTTGTCAAGATAGCAATTCTAGGGCTTATGCCTTTCTATATAAATTTTAGAATAAGTTTATCTATGTTTACAGAAAAAATGTGCTAGGATGTTAATCGGAATTACATTTGGTCTATATATATATATCAATTTGAGGAGAAGTGACATCTATATGATATTGAATCTTCTAGTTCTTGCATACAGTGCCATTGATACAGGCCTTTGGTTTCTATCATCAACATTTTGTAATTTTCAGTATATGGATTCCATATATATTTTAAATATATATTTAAGATTAAGATTTTTATTTTCATTGGAGCAATTATAAGTGGTATTTTATTTTTAATTTGTTTTTTGTATGTTCATTGTTAGATGTTTATTTGATAATTGACTTTTTGTTTATCTTTTATCCTACAATTTTGCTAAACTCATTAGTTCTAGACAACCGTATTATCTGCAAGTAGAGATAATTTGATTTCTTCCTTTTTAATCTATTTATCTTTTACTTCTTCTTCTTGTCTTCTTTCAGTGACTGGAACTTTAGTAGTGTGTTGAATGAAAGTTCTAAAGTTGATATCTTCGCCTTGTCTGCAGGCATACATTCTGTTACCACTAAGATGTGACCTGTAGATTTTTTTTTTGCAGATGCTCATAATCAAATCAAGGCAATTCTCCTTTATGTCTAACTTAGTGAGAATTTTTATCATTTTATATTGGATATTATCAAATGCTTTCTTTAAATTGATTGATGGGACTATATATAATTTTTTCTATTGGTATAATGGGTTACATTAATTGATTTTCCAATATTGAACCAGGCTTAAATACTTGGAATAAATTTCATTTGGCTATCATATATGATTCTTTTCATATATTGTTGTATTCTGTTTGTTCATATTCTGGTAAGAATATTTTCATCTGAGTTCATAGTAGTTATCTTTTTGTACTGTCTTTGTCTGGTTTTGTATCAGGATAATATTGGTCCAATGAATAGGCTGAAAAATGTTTCCTCTTTTTCTCTTCTCTGGTAAAAAAATTGTGTAAAGTTGGTGTTAATTCTTGAAATAATTGGAGCCATCTGGACCTGGAGACTTCTTTTTTGGGGAGTATTTTAATAACTAGTTAGATTCATTTAATGATTAAAGGACAAATTAAATTATTTCATCTACGTTGATGTCTGATAGTTTGTCATTTTGGGGGAATTGGCACATTTCTTCTAATTTTTTAAATACACAAGGTAGGGCAAAAGTAGATTTACAGCTGTTGATATGGAAAATAGTACAATAATTAACAAATAACAGTACAAGAGTAAACTGTGTTTCTCATACTTACAACTGTAAACCTGATTTTGCCCCATCTGTACGGGTGTAAAGTTGTTTGTACTGTTTCCTTATTATGCTTTCAATAACCTCAGGGCCTGGAGTAATATCCCTCGCTTTATTCCTGAGACTGGTGATTTGTATTTCTTCTTTTTACTATTGTCAGTCTTGCTAGAGCTTTACCAATTTTATTAATTTTTTACCCAGCTTTCATTTCATTGAGTTCTGCTCATATCATTAATATTCCCACCCTTTCGGCTTGAGGTTTATGTTGCTTTTATTTTTCTAGTTTCTTTAGGTAGGTTTCAGCAAACTCAGATGATTGATTTGAGACCTTTCCCTGTTTCTAATGTAAGCATTTAGGGAAAAAAAAACTTTTCTCAGCACTGCTTTAGCTGCATTCCACAAGTTTTGATATATTCTATTTTCATTCAGTTCTCTGTATTTTTAAAATTTCCTCTGAAGTTTTTGTTTTGCTAGGCAGTCCTCCTGTTTGGGTTTAACACGCTGGTCCTGGCCTATTTTTGTGGGCTGTGGCTCCAATGACAGTTCAGTTTCCAAGGACTCCTTGAGGTTGTTTGGCTCTTCCTGGTTTGTATGGGGCTCCCACTGGCCTCCAGGTTGCTGAGAGGTTGAAAGTATTTCCCTGGGCTGTTAACCTGGTGTCTCAGGTCTGTGAGACAAAGAGGCTTCCAGGACTGGGCGACTTGCGGCAATGTCTTTCTTGCTGGTTCCCCTGCCACTCTGGTACAGCTCACTGTGGCAGGGAAGCATCAGGCCTGGAGGGGAAAGAGAGGGCTTCCCTGCCCAATTACTGTGAACAGGGCTCTGAGATCTGCCCTGCTCACTGTGGGGCCAGGTTCATCTAGACTCCTTTTTGATCTTTGGATGGAATGAGCCTCCCTGGAGTGCCTTCTCTTACTAGTCTGGGACTGGGAAACACCAGATCTGGGTTGCCTTCTTTTATTGGATGGAGAGAAAGGTAAGATGCCCACCCCCTGTGCCTTTCCTTCCATCTTGGGACCCCCAACTAGCTTGTCTTACTACCTTCTGGATCTCTCCTGTGGTTGCTTCTTGTGTTAGTTCAGTGTTTGTAGTGGGGAGGAGCAGGGAGAAATGACTCTTTGTCATCTGGTCTAGACAAGCGTCTTACCAGTATATATACAGTGTCCGGCAGAAGTAACGCCTACCTGAGTGTGGTTGGTAGGGTAATAATATGGGTATAATAATCTATAGTTGTAATCTGGACATTTCACCTAAAATGTCATATGGTGTGCTTCAGTGTGATATTGTTATGTTATAGAATTGCATGTTTATGATTGTGTAATAAAGATTTTGTAATAAAAAGGCGGCATTATTTGTGTATATACATACTATTAAGGGGAAAGAGAGGGCTTCCTTACATATTTGTTTAATCCTCACTTGAATGTATGTGTATTGATTTTTGGGGGGGAGGGGGGAGAGAGAGAGAGAAACATCAATGTGAAAAAGAAACATGGATTGGTTGCTTCCCACACGTGCTCTGACCAAGGATGGAACCTACAACATTTTGGTGCGTGAGATGAGGCACCAACCAACTGAGCCACCCAGCTAGAGTTTACCAGTATATATTAAAAAGCAAAAGTTAAAAAAGTTTGATAAATTTTAAATTATTGATTTCATTTTGCCTGTTATGGTTTGTGCTTTTTGAGTTTTAAGTAGGAAGTCTTTGCTTAAAATGATGCCACAGAGCTGTTCTCTTAAGTTCTCTTTTATACGTTTGATAGTTTTAGTACTGTGTGTAAGTTTATGATACGTTTCATAATGATTTTCGTCTATGCTGTGAAGTAGCAATCAAGGCTTTTTTGGCATATGGCTACCTAGTTGTTCTGGCACCATTTGTTGAAAATTTTATTTTTTTATTGAGTTACCTTCAAATATTTGTCAAAAATTAATTGTCTGGTATGTGTGGATCTATTTGTAGAATCCATGTTCCATTGCTCTGAATGTCTATATTTACACCAATGAAAGTCCTCTAACTTTGTTCTTTCTTTATTTCCACATTAGTTATAAAAATAACTTACCATCTCAACAACCAAGAACACACTAGGATTTTGTTTGAGATTGTAGAAAATCTACAAATTAATTGAGGGGAAATAAATACTTTAACAAAAACAAGCTTTCTAATATAGCATATCATCCTACTTATTTATGGATTACCTAATTTCTATTAGCAATGTTTTGTAATTTTCAGTGTGCATGTCTTTCACATCATTGTTAAATATACCCCTAAATATTTCATGGTTTTTGATGCTATTGTAATTAAAAAAAATTTTATTTTGAAATTGTTCTTTGCTGGACTGTGGATTATAATTAATTTCTTTATTGACCTTGTGTCCTGAAACCTTGATAAATCCATGTATTAGTTCCAGAAGTTTTTTTATAGATGACTTAAGATTTTCCAGACAATCATAGTGCCTGTGAATAATGACAATTTTATTCCTTTCTTTCCAACTTATAGGCAATTTAGTTCTTTTTCTTGCATAATTGCATTGCCTAGGATTTTGAGTACAGTGTGAAATATAAGGGGTAAGGTGAATATCTTTGCTTTGTTCCTGGTCTGAGGGGGAAAATGCTCAATCATTCACCATTGAGTATTATGTTGGATTAAGAAAGTTCCCTTTGATTCTTCACTTGGTGAGAATATTAAACAAGGAATAGGTTTATGTATTGTGAAATACTTTTTTTTTATTATATCTGTTAAGATGACCATTTGATTTTTCTTTTTTAGTTTTTTTAAGATTGCGAATTCCTGGGATAGATGCCAGTTTTTAAGCTATATTATATTTTCATATATTGCTGAGTTTTATTTGCTAATATTTTGTTAGAGATTTTTACATCTATTTTTTTATAAAAGATATTAGTGTGTAATATTTTTTTCTTATTATACAGTTTAGTTTTATGATTTGGATAAAGCTGGCCATATAAAATGAGTTGTGAATAGTTCCTTCTTTTTTATATTTTTAGAGTTTGTAATATCTATTCCTTAATATTAAGTAGAATTCATCTGTGAAGGAATCTGAGCCTGAGGGATTTGGGGGAAGGAGGTGGGGGAAAGGGATAGGAGAAGTAAGGCAGATTCTTTTTAATTGTTACTTTAACATTTCTTATTACATATCTGTAGCGAATGTTGATGTTAACATTTTGAGGCCCATTAAAGTCTTTTAAGTTGAGGTCCTTACAGCGGTACAGTATGTGTAGATTTGTTAAAACAATTCACTTATATCAGTCCAGTTTTCCTGTGGCTGAGAAATCAGTAAGAACCAAGAAGTTCCCCTTAACGATGGACTTTTCTCTCTATGACAATGTTGAAAACTTGGTTTTATTATCTTTCATTTCACCCAACAAGCAGTTGAAGTGTTTTATTGCAGTAACATAGTAAGAGCTTATGAGATTCATCTACTTTGGAAAATTAATTTACTTTTTTGGTCATCTTAAGTGCTACAAAATTTCTTTCCCACTGTTTTTTCACTGTTTCAATTTTTATTCTCTCTTTCACGATTTTGATTTTTCTGCCTTTTTCCTCTTAAGTAAAGAACGGGACATTTGCCCTGGCTGGTGTAGCTCAGTGGATTGAGAGCAGGCTGCGAACCAAAGGGTCGCCAGTTCAATTCCCAGTCAGGGCACATGCCTGGGTTGCAGGCCAGGTCCCCAGTGGGGGCCACGTGAGAGGCAACCACACACTGATGTTTTTGTCTTTCTCCCTCCCTTCCCCTCTGTCTAAATAAATAAATAAAATCTTAAAAAAAAAAAAAAAGAATGGGACATTGATCTGTTTTAAGATTTGACCAACTTGGATATGAATTTCTTTAAAAAAAATAAGTTCCTTAGAATCACCAAAACTTCCTTTCTCCACACGGACTTTGAGCCTGGCTTCTTTACACACTTTTGACTGCTGCCTCTTTCCCCTTCATCTCTCATATTCGTAAACACCCAAGCAACTCTACAAACAGCTGGAAACTATGGGACTAATGCGTGTGACGGGGTGACTCAAAGTGACACTCAATCATTTGTTTAAAAGTGAGATTAAACGTAAACACAAAGAAATAAAATTAAGACCTTAAAAATTGCTAGAGGTTCATAGTAAAATCTTTATGTAAAACTATCTGCCAATTCATAATCCTTTAGTTAAACCTATCATCTCCAGCTACCAGCAATCAAGACACATAAACTATTTATTATTAAAATATATACAATTTAGTATACTATTTAAAACATATTCTGTTTTATTATATGTGTTGTAATAGCATTTTTCTCCTCAAATTTTAATCATAAATAATCAGTTTCTGCATTTCATTAGACTAAATAAGTGCTTTAGGCTGACCTAGGATATTAACTTCTAATGTAGCATTTTTTTCTAAGAGAAATCACATTTGAAATAATAATCTCTCTTCATTCAAAACCAGATTTTTAAAAAATCTAGTCTATATTTATTACCACTAGTAACTCATTTTCCATTCTGTCCTCAATTCATTGCAACCTAATTTCCACAACAATCCTTCCATAGAATCTACTCTTGCTGAAGGTACCAGGGGCTTGCTATTTAGCAAAGCTAATAACTTCTTTTGGATCTTCTTTCTCCATGACTTCTCTTTACTCTTGATAGCATGGATTATCTATTCCTCTTAAGAGTTTCATTTTAAATTTATGATATTATTTCCTTTAGCTCTGTTAATACTCTGACAATATTCTATTTGTGTTTCTAATTACCCTTTTCCCTTTTCTGCCTCTTCAGGCCTAGATCATAGGTCATCTTCTCCCTGAGTATAGTCTTGCCTCACATGTATACCATATGTTTGGGCAGTCTTATTCACTCTTATGAATTCAACTCTCTAAAATTCCAACCCTTACTATTCTACTGAGTTCAATCTCACATTTCCAACTCTGAAGTTCAGACTTTCCTTCCTTTTTTCCCTCTGTCGGGGTCAGTGCCATCATTCAACAGCAATCCAGCCTCTCAGTTACTTAAGTATTATCTAGGGCCATTCAAAATTGGACCTAAAAGTGACTACAATCAGTTCTAGCGCTGCTGGAAGTCAGCACGATGCCATTCTGCAAATTAGACAAAGTCACCCCGTTCCATGAGATACTCTACTTCCTAAAGCAATGTATGACACTCACCATGTAATGATTTATTAATTAGAAGCATTTTATAAAAACATATAGTGACTAGGATGTAAATAGCACTCCCTTAGATTTTGTGCTTTCTTCTGTCAAGTAGCGCACAACTTACACAACTGTTCCCAGTAGAATTATGTTTTGTGCGTTTGTAGATAGGAAAGGAAAGGTCAGCGTGGCAGTCATCATTACTATGGACTCTATCAAAATTTAAAAGATGCCCTGAAGAATCTTAATGACTTCTGCTCCCTTCCAGTGGTTCATAGATCAAATAATTAATGTGAATTATTAGGAAGAAGAATTTAAGTAATGATATAATTATATTAGCACTATCTTGCAGGCATGTGAATAAATGTCTTGATGATATAACCTTAACATCGTTCCTTGACTGATACCTTAAAATATGTGAGATACTGTGTCCAGTCAGGTGGTAAGCACAAATCCTAAAAAATACAGGTTCTAAAGTGTTTGGCATGTCTTATACTAAATTTTTCAGAGTTATAAAACATTTTTGGGCCCTGGCTGGTGTAGTTCGGTAGATTGAGCATGGGACTGTGAACTGAAGGGTCATCGGTTCTATTCCCAGTCAGGGCACGTGCCTGGGTACCAAGTCCCCAGTTGCGGGCATGTGAGAGGAAACCACACATTGATGTTTCTTTCCCTCTCTTTTTCCCTCCCTTCCCCTCTCTCTAAAACCAAGTAAATAAAATCTTTAAAAAACTTTTTTGGGATTTAGTGATTTGCTAAGCTTTTCAATAGCTTGAACTATAAGTTCCAGACAATCAACAAACCATCAGGAAAATAATACATGAAAACAGACAGCTAGACCATTTTAGGGAAGGCAGAAGTTATTATCTATCAAGGCTACTGTGAGCTTGTAGACTTGCATTAATTCTCTTTTTTGAACACTGTTTGGTCACTTGGAAATAGTGTCTGATGAAAGGCAATGGTGGCAGCTCCTGGCAGAAGACTGCAATGTTCAATAAGGCAGGCTCAGGGAAAAATGGTGAGGGCGTGCATACTGGTGCTTAAAATAACATATTCATGTACATTGCCAGAACTCTTTCAGAAATACTTGGGGATGATTTTGCAGGGAGTAGATAAAAAAGATATCTATTTCATAAATACTTGAATTTCTTGGATATATATAAGTACTGGAATAAGTACCTGAATGAGTTAATTAATAGGATCAAATATATTAGAGATAAATATACATTTATATACCTAGATCAAAAAATGTCGACATAATTGAGTGTCAGCTTTAATGATAAAAACATGATTTAGTTAAATATAAGATCAGTAGTATCATGTGTCTATCAGAAAAATGTAAATATGACCTATGGATGCATTGGTAGGAGTATAGTGTTTAGAATGAGGGAGGCAATGGTCTTGACCTATGCAGTACTGATCACACAGTGCCTTGAGCATTGTGTTTGGTTCTCAACACAAGATTTTAAGGAAGCCATGGTCTAGGCTTGGGTTTAAACTCTTTTTAAAATTTTATTTGTTTAGATTATTGGGATTTTTCTCTCCCAATAAAATTATTTTGAGGAAATAATTAGTAAAGTAAATATGTTTCATATGGAAGAGAAAAGCTTGGAGAGATATATTAACTATTACTAAGTATTTGAAAAAATTCTATCCGGATAAACTCAAGTTCCTTTGGATACAAGCAGTAGAAATTAGGAAAAAATGGAGAATTTCACAGGGTCTAGAGATGATCTGGACTGCCAGGCCTCAGTGAAGCAGGAAGCGAGGCAGCTCCTATGTTTCATTCAGCAGCAGGACCTGAGGCTTCTTTCTCAGGGTGCCACTGTTCACGTGCCTCAGTGCCACCATTCCAGTCTCTGCCAGGTCTGTGGAGAGAGGATCCTACCCAGCAGTTATGGCCAGGTGGTAAAGTGGGCTTTGAGTTTAGGCTTCTAGAAGTGAAAACTCAGAATGGTCTCTTCACATATTCACTGTTAGGTCTGCCTCCCTTTATTTTCTTTCTTTCCCTGCCTCCTCTGAAGTCCAAGCACTGGAAAGATTTTTAAAGAAGTTTTATTGACATCCTCATCTTTTTCTTTCGGTGTATTTCTTTCAGCCCTAAATCCATTTTATGACAGTCACTGCTGATCTGTGCTAAGACTGAGCAGAAGGAAATGACCTTTATTGAGAGATGGCTTTTCCTTTGCAATTATTGACTAATCTGATATACCCTAAAAGGCAGAAAACTGCATCTAAACATCTTATGTAAAGAATAACAGATGATAATGCACTTGTTTTAGAGCTGGCCTTATATACGCAGTCCCTTTTTAGACTAATATTTTAGGGAGATATTGGATATATGCCATTTTATTTATACAAGAGATCGGCTTTGACTAACTGAAATTTACAATGTAATTTACTTTGCTAATCCATGAGTATGGAAATCTAAACATAAAGTTTAAAGCAAAAATATCCTATCAATATTGGCAAGTATTTAAATCAAAATCAATAGCTTTTAAAACTAAAAAAAACAGTGAAGCCAATGAATTTTTAAAGATCTTTTAGGTCCTGTAATGTTGCCACTCAAGGGTTTGGCAACTCTTTCTGTAGAGGGCCAGATAGCAAACACTTTCATCTCTGGAGGCCACCGGGTCTCTGCTGCGACAACTTGGTTCTGCCGCTGGTAATGGAGCAGCAGCTGTAGACAGTAAAGAAACACGTGAGCATGGCTGTGCTCCGGTGAAACTTTATTGAGGAAACCAGGTGGCATATGAAACTCGGCCCACGGGCTGTAGTGTGCCACTCACAGTAACCGATTGTGTTTGCCTGGGTTTTGTCTGGTAGGAAGCTCATACGGAACTTTCTAGTGCACTTCTAGCCACACAGCCTGCAGGCTGGGCGTTGCTGTTTTCGCGGTGTCTTTCCTTTATGCCAATGTCCTCAACCACTTTTTAAAATTCTGTTTTATTGTATGGGGGTCTCAAATCATCACATGAGTTTATCTCTGAAATAATATTAACATGATTAAATGAAGCATGTTAATGGGGAAGTAATTATGTATGTTGTAGATTAAGCAAGTACCAGGATTTTGGTATTTTACAGGGCAGCTGACTTTTATGATAACTTTTTCTAGCTAATATACAAAATTCTCACAGTGGGACCGATGTTTTCTGATCCTGTGTGTTATTCATCTCCATCCTGGGACTTGGGGAGATAGTATCCTTTTCCATTTATTACCTGTTGGACTATATTTATATTTATAGGAATTAAAGTAAACACACACAAAGGTAAAAATTAAAATTCACACCCCCAAAACCCCAGTGGTTTAGATGGAGTCTCAGGATGTCGACTCACGTGCCCACTGCCTCGCAGCACGAGGGGCACTTCAGTGGCAAAACAGGTCTGCTGTTCGACCTGAACGGGTGTTCCACAGACCCGCCATTCACATGTAACCGTCACGATTTTTGGAATGTTTCATAAAACTTTAACCTTTATTTTTTAAATTAAAGCTTTTTAATTTAGCCAATACATGTAGAATTAGTATCATTTGTCATAGTCAGGGTAATTAAAAGTATTACTATGTCATGTATATATGACCTAACTTCATCTATTTAATACCAGAAGAAAGTGCTATAGTTTTGGAAATACTGCTTTAAATGATTCCTGCTCCTATGCTAAATCCTAGCCTAACCAAGCAAGCAACCAATCAGAAACGAGGACCTCGCTCCCCACAGCTTTGTTCCTGTCCTGGCCCAGTCAAGATCCTTATTAATTTTGTTAGGCCAGGATGTAACCAAAACTGGCTCACGCTAAGCTACCTGCTTCTTAAAACCCTGGGCCCAAGTCTGTCCTGTAGACGTCACGTCCTTCTTGTCAACATCGCACGTGCTCCCGCCCACATTGAGAGCCAGAGAAAGGGGAGGACTTCACGGGGCAAACCTGTGCACTTCATTTTATGAGACAGAGGGCAGCTTTGGACTTGATTTTTTTTTTCTCGGTACATTTTCTAAAAATCAGGCTTTTCCCCCCTTCACTGACTCAAGTCAGTTTACTAAAATAAAAGACACAATTTCTAGAAAGGATGTTAGAATTTTATTATTAATGCACACAAACTAATCAGAAAATAGAATTCTAAGGAGTAAAAGATGGCCCTGCCTCACCCTCATTTTCCTATTATATAGTGCACACGGCATTTCAAACATATGGGCATTATGTAAGATTAAGCGTTACTACTTGTCATCATGTCTTTAAATCTTTCTTTTTTCTTTTTTCCTTTATTTTTATTTATTTCTTTTTTTTATTGTTTTTTAAGTACAGTCATCTCCATTTGCCCCCACCCCCTCCCCCATCCACATACCCCTACCTCCCACCCTCAATCCTACCCCTCTTTGGCTTCGTCCATGGGTCCTTTACACATGTACCTTGATGACCCTTCCCCTTCTTTCCCCCATTATCCCCTCTCCCCTCTGGTTACTGGCTTTGTGATGTGAAATTGATCTTAAATAGGCCAAAATGTTTTATTATTATTATTATTGAGGTGTTGATTTAATTCTCGATTACTCTTAAAAGTGGAGATAATTACTAAAAATGTTTTTTTTCTTTTCTTTATCAGAGGAGAGCAGGGACACAGTCCCCCACTACCGCAAGTTTTGCAGCAGAGTTTCCCACATCCGGGGAAATCGCAGGGGTCAGCACATCCCGCATGCAATGGATAAGCCTCGCCCTGGGAAAACCACCTCCGTGATCATGGTATCTCCCCTGCCAGCTAAGTATGCTACTAAAAATGTGTTTTAATGTTAAATCTAAGTTTTCTCAAACCAACAAGTGCCCCTGAATCTTTACTCTTTGTTTGGCAGAGAGGACTTTATGAAAAAAAGCACAACAATTTCGTCTGACATAGAAGCTGTCCTTCTGAAGCTGGGATCTGTCCAGCTGGCAGTGTGACATTGACAGGCATGACTCTCCACTAACTGCCATTTCCACCGCTGAAAAGGGCTACAAGGTGCCACACTGTGCATCTGCCTCCTTTCCAGCGAGTGAAACTATTGCAGGTTTATTTAAAAAGCCCGTGACGATTTCCCTAAGCTGGTGGCAGAGCTGCATCTTGTACGTTTATAAGACTCACCTCTATCTTGTAATGAGGATCTACTAAGCCCTCGGAGGCTCTGCCTCCCCTGGGTGGGACTCCATGTGCGCCCGCAGTCCAGAGAGCAAATGTGTATTCTGAGATTAGTCGTTTAAACTCTGTTTGTCGATAACTGCCTCATTGTGATAATAGTTCATACTTGATTTTTATTTTGTCCCAGATTTTTTTATAAACAATGTTTATAATTCTAATAACAATCCAACACAATGGGTAATTATTCTCATTTTTTTTTGATGGAGAAACTGAAACTAAAAATTATCAGAGCAAAGCTGTGCTCCAAGTTGAATTCCAATTGTCACCATCCCTAACGTTTCTATTTTATACATAACTTTCCTTTTTAATCCTCCATGCTTTTAATGCCTGGAGTCTACTTGATTGTCAACTTTAGAGAACTTCCCTCTATTCTCTACTTGCTAAGACTTTCTAACACATTGGACTTGGCTTGCCAATGTAAACCACGCTTCTGAAAAGCTCTCTCTATAGGATTCTGTGTCCTTGACTGGATTTATGAATCATGGTGACCTCGCACAATTTCTTGCCTTCCTAGAGAACATCTTTGCCAGGCCCCTCCCTCTCCATCAAACTTCTAGCTCTGGCCTCTTCTGTTACTTTCTGTGCGAGGGCAGAGGCTGTTAACTAGCAACCAGGCGGGCTACACCTATCCTAACATGTATTTGGTTTCTCTAACCCGGTACTATTGTTCATTTTCTTTCAGCATTGTGACGACATTTAAAATGGTGTGATTTCAGAGGCTAAACACAAAAGATCGCATATTCTATGATTCCATTTATGCAGTGTAGCTAATATCCATAGACATAGAAAGCACATTGGCGCTTGCCAGTGGCTGGAAGGAGGGCGGAGAATGGAAGCGACTCTTCAGTGGGAGCAGGGCTTTGTTCTGGAGCGCTGTGAGTGCTGTGCAACCAGACAGAAGAAGTGATTGCACAGCATTGTGAACGTATTAAATGTTACTACGTCGTTCACTTTAAAGTAGTTCATTTTATCCTAGTATGAGTTTCACACAAATGAAGAAACGAGTAGGGTGGTCTCAGATTTTCTGCCTTTATTGGGAAAACTGCTCTCTCATTTTCTCCATGTGACTGCCAGCCACAGCGAGTGGCCAGTCTTTCAAGTGAGATGTGCTTTAGGGGCCATCTCCGCCAGACCGTACTAGTCATTTGAGTCCGAGAGTGAGAGTCAGGGCCAAGTTTCCACATACCCGAGCTGTTGACTTTGCTGCAACCGAGGGCTATTTCTCTGTGTACTCCATAAAAAGCAAGAAAAGAAACAATTTGCTGGGAGATCTACAGGTTTCAAGAAAAAAAATGGGGTCAGTGAAGAGGTTAGGAATCAGATTTTCTTTCTTGAAAAAAAGGATGTTCTTTTATATTTAATAGGTGAACAAAGTCTATCAATATCGAAACAATATCTAATGGAAGCTTTACTCCTTCACCCGCCTCTGGAGCATCTGACGGGTGATCCCTAACACCGAGTTACATTTTAGTCATCGAAACTGAGAGCAGTGAATTGGAAGAGACAGAACAAGAGAGAAAGGGAGTCAGATGAAATAAAGACCTGCAGTAACAAACAGCAAAAGCATAAAAGGAATAGTTTCTATTCTCCTCTGCCTTTCCCTGACTCTGTATGGTAGCAAGAAGACAATTACCTCCTTTAAGGGCCATTGTGGAATAATGACTGAAATCAATTTGGATGCTTTTACTCCTCTAATGGAAGCCCATATAGTAAAGAATGTAACCTTGCCCCAAAAGATTTCTGGCCTTTGACCTTGACTTCTGAAGATAATTGCTAAGCCCTTAGAATGGCAGGCCTGATAAGAGTGTCTTTGTTCTCCTGGGCCTTGGTTCCCCAGATATTCTAAGAATACAATACATGGTAGTGGCCGGCTATGCCCAAATGGTCTTAGGGTAGGGGGCTGGCCACACCAGAAAACCCAAAATCATATTTAGGGTTATGCCACATGAGACAGCCTTGAGGCTGAGTTCAGCCATGAGGGCAATGAACCTATCAATGATGCCCCACTATGAACTGTGAACCTGTAGCTTGGGTGAAGTCCCATCACTGGTGATACTCTGTGTGCATTGTCACACAGCCATGCTGAGAAATGGATGTGCCCCGGCTCCACGGAGAGAGGATGACGGGAGCTCCGTGTTTGGTACTTCATTGGACTCTGCCCTGTGTGCTTCACCCATCAGTTGATTTTCATCTGCATCCTTCCCCTCAAATAAACTGTAACCGTGAGTACAACAGCTTTCGATGAGTTCTGTGAGTCCTCATAGCAGAGGGACAAACCTGATGTTGGCTTCAGGGTCCCCAGAAATTTGCACTTGCTTTCAGAAGGGAGGGCAGTCTTGTGTGGACTGTCTTCTGTTTAATTTTGCAGTTGGCTAACCTCTTCACAAAGTCCCCTTCTTGACTTTTTTTTCTAAACACATATGTGCACACATGTACACACATATTGTATCTTAATTACCTCATGGGAGTAAAATTCATGGCAACAGGGACAAATTTTCCCTCCTACCGTACCAACTTTCATACTGTTTTAAATTTTCGTAAGTACGCATTACATTTATAATAAACACATTTAAAGAGTTTCATCCTTTCAGCTCTATTCTTCTATCAAACAAATATACTAGGAATAAAGAAGATAATTTATAAAGAGAACAGTAAACTGGAAACCAATCACAGAAATAATTAAGGTACAATTATGCACTATACATTACAATTTATTTTAATCCTTGGCAAAATTTGAAAGAAGCATATTGAATTGTGTGTATAATGTTTCTGATTCTGACTGGCAATTAGGTCATTTAAACTATAATTAGAATCTTAAAAGAAATCATCATAATTTCTCTAAATATGCACACTGAGTCATAATATTGCTTTATGGAAACCACGTCAGAGAACTGTTTAAATGAAGCTTAGAAAGTTTCATGAGTTTATGTCTGCGTATGTATTGGACTAAAGTGAGGCCTTTAGTCTGAAAAAAAGAAAGAGATGAACTCCTCTAAATGCCAAATTTGGAGCTAAAATAAAATAAATATTTGAAAACGTATCAGGAGATAGTAGAGTTTGGGAAGTATGGATAACACTAAAATAATATAAAACAAAATAAACATTTGCTGATTTCTCCCTCCCCTCTTCCCTCTCCATCTTACGAGCTGGGGCAAGGCAGGGCCCTGCACTGAGGCCAAAGGTGTGACGGTTGCACAATGTCAAAGACAAAACTGTGTTAGAGACAATGGCAGCAAAGGCTGTTCACTCATGTACTGGGCCTGGGCTCCCTTCTGTCATCACCTTCATTTGAGCAGGAGTCCTAAAGTGGTAGGGAGGAGAATAAGTTTCCAGAAAGAAAGAGGAATCCCAGTCTTTGATTGGCAAGCATTCTATGAAAGTGGATTTTTAGAAGTGATAGAACCTTTTTATTTGGACTTCAGCCACGTTTCTTGGTTGGCTTCAAGGAAAAAGTGTTCAGTGCTAGGGGTAGAGGTTTATCATTTCCTGGAACAAGTTTGGGTTCAAGGGATCCTATTTTAGGTCAAACTATCATAATGGTCTCTATGGGGGGTGGGCAGGGATGGCTACCATGGCAGGCAGTTTCTCAACGAAGACAGGGCTGGACAGCTGTCAGCTCTTACTCTAGGAGGAGTCACTGGCCTCTTTCTCCCTTTCTATTTTTTCTCATGTTGCACTCTCCGGCATTCACTCTATACCCATCACTGACTTTCCTTTCGATCCTTAAACACATGACCTCAGTTCCTGCTGTGGGTCCTCTGGTCTCTCTCTCCCTCTCCAGGGAAAGTTCTCCTAAATCTTCACATGGCTCAATCTTCTGCTACTCAGGCCTTTCCTACCACGTATCTGCTACTTGAGCCCATTTGAACCAATCATTTAAATGAAGAGAATAGGAAGAAAGAGCCTACATTCAAATTTGCTTATATATGTATGCATAGTGAAACTCTGCAAGTTACATGAGAATTTAACAACTGGGAGGAAGAGTGAGACCTGAGAATATGTACATGAGCCTCGCATGGGGAGATTTATGATTTCTTTTCATATAGCTTGACTTTGAACCATGCAAATTAACTGCCTATTCAAAATATTTTTTTTAAAAAGTGAAAATACATTAACAGCAGCCATTTTGCCAGGCACCATCACTACTCCATGTAGGTGTGCACATCTGCATGTTGGTCTGAAAGTGACCTTTTCCACCTTTATGGTTGGATGCTAATTTGTTTGAGTACAGAAGGCTAAGTGGAAAACAACTCAGCACAGAATTTTGAATATGTTTTTCTTCATTGCTTTCTAGTATTCAGTGTTCTTGATGAGAAATTGAATGCTCCATTGTTGTCATTGTTGTTTGTAGGTGATCGGTCTTTTGTTTTCTTTTTTCTGACCTTTATGGAAGTTTTTAGGACCTTCTCTTTATCTCTGATGGTTTTCTCCACTCATTAAAAAAATTATGGCAAAATACAAATGGCACAAGATTGATCATCGTAACCATTTTAAGCGTGCAGTTCAGTGGTATTAAACACATTCAATGTGTGAGTGTCACCAACACCCATCTCTAGAGTTCTTTCTATTTTGCAAAACTGAAACTCTACATGTTCATTACATGATAACTCTCCATTGCCCCTCTCTGCCCCTCCAGGCCCTGGAAACCACATTTCCCTTTCTCTCTCTGTGAAGTTGACCGTCCCATGGACCCCGTTTAAGTGGTCACAAAGTATTTTATATGGTATGTTTCTGTAGCACTTGTCGGCATTTTCTTACTGACTCACTTGTTCATTGCTTGTCTCCCACACCGCGTTTTAAGTTCCGTGAGGGGAAGGACATCGCTCCGCTACTTGTTCCTGTGTGCTCCGAGCTGAGCGCACGTCAGGAGCAGAGTGGGAGGCAAGTTGATGAATGCTAAATGACACCCACGGAGCAGTTCCTCCGTGGGAGGAATTCTCGACACCACTTTCTCAGAAGAGGTGTGACCCTGGCAAATGTTTAACAGGTCATCAACTGCCTGCCTGGGATTGGGGGTGGGCTTGGATTTGGTCTCAGTGGTCTGAATTTCTGACTTGCTGCCTGTATAATATTACCATGGAACAACTAAAATAAGCCTCCACTTAGTATAATTAGGATCAAACTACCACTATAAGACAGTTGGGAAAAGTTCTCATGATGAGAAATCCTTAAGTGCAATTTCTTAGTTGGCAAATAACTGGTGATTTTCTTTTGTCTTGAAACAGAAGATTACTCTATAGTGTTCAGATAAATACCGGTTTATCCTCTGCTTAGAACTTTGGCTATGATCTCATTAGAGGACCAATCTGTACTCCCTTCTTTCTGGGACAGATTAAACCTAGACAGAGAGGGAGGATCAGCCACATTTTCTTAAAGGGCCAGGCACTAAGCATTATAAGCTTTGTAGGCTGTATGGTTTCAGCCTAACTACTCAACTCTGCCATTGTAGCACGAAAGCAGCCAAGACAAGAGACGATCTGTGGAGGAATTAGCCTGGCTGCATTCCAGTAACACGTTTTATGGACACTTAAATTTTAATGTAATGTAATTTCCCTGTGTCATAGAATATCATTCTTCTTTGGCATTTTTTCTTTTCGTTTAACCCAAACCATTCATCTCTAGTCGTTTCTTCTTTTCTTGATCTTTTCCGGTGTGGTTTGCTGGCTTTCTTTAGCGTTTTGTTTGGTTTCCTTCCTCTTCATGTTTTGTACATCTCTGGTAGATTTTTGGTTTGTGGTAACTGTGAGGTTTATGTATAAAATTCTGTATCTATAGAAATCTATTTTAGAGCTGATAGTCATTTAAATTCAAATATACTTTAAAAGGGCTACCTTTTTACTCCCCACTCCATGCTCTATATTTTTGATGTCATATTATAGATAATTTTGTTTTGTGTATCTCCTAACTACTTATAGTAGTTTGAGTTAAATTTGGTACTTTTGTCTTTTTACCTTTGTAGTAGCATTTTAATTGTCTGATTTGCCGTTAAATATTTGCCTTTACCTACAAGATTTTTCCCTATACATTTATGTTTTTCTAGTTATGGCCTTTTTTTCTGCTTAAAAAGACCCTTTAACATTTCTTGTAAAACTCGTGTAATGGTGATGAGCTATTTCAAGCTGTGCTTGTCTGGAAAACTCTTAATCTCTCCTTTGATTCTGGATGATAACCTTGACAGGTAAATTATTCTAGGATGTAGGTTCCTTTCCTTCAGACTTTAAAGATGTCCTGTCACTCTCTTCTGGACTTTAAAGCTGCTGCTGAAAAATCAGTTGATAACCTATGGCATTTCCTTTGTATGTAACTTGTTTTCCTCTTGTAGCCTTTAAGATTGTTGCTTTATCTTTAACTTTAGTCATTTTAATTATAATCTGTCTTGACATGGGTCTCTTTGGGTTCACCTTATGTGGAACTGTCTGTGCTTCCTGGACGTGGTTATCTATCTCCTTTCCCAGGTTAGAAAAGTTTTCAGCCATTTTTTCTTCAAATAAATGTTCTGCTCCTTTCTCTCCTCCTCTGCCTTTTCCTCCTCCTTCCCCTCTCCCTCCCCTCCTCCTCCTTCTTTTTATTCTCCTCTTTCTCCTTCTCCTTGGATTCCTATAGTATAAATTAGTATAAATGTTTGTGTGCTTGATGCTGTCCCAGCAACTCTAAAACTATCTTCAGTTTTTAAAATTCTTTTTTTCTTTTTTTGTTGTTCTGATTGGTTGTTTTCCACTAGTCTGTCTTCTGAGTTACTGATCCATTTTTCTGTATCAGCTAATTTGCTGTAGATTCCTTGTAGAGTATTTTCCATATCAATTATTATATTCTTCAACTGTACTTATTTTTTTACTTTCTGATTCCTTGGTGACATCCTCCCCAGGCTCTTCTGTTCCACTCTCAAGTGTGGTGAGCCACCTCATGATCGCTACTCTGGATTCTTTATCAGGCGAATTACTAATCTCTATTTCATTAGGCTTTTTCTCCTGGGGATTTTTCTCATCCCTTCATTTGAGAGATATTATTCTGTCTTTTCATTTTATGTGACTTTTTATCTTTATTTATATAAATTAGACAAAATACCTATTTTTCTCAGTTTTGAAAATGTGGCCTTTTAAAAACAGCTTCTGTGTCAGCCATGAGTGCTATGTGGTTTTGGCGGGGGGGGGGGGGGCGGGGATCGGAACTGAGCAAGTTCCTATGGCATCTAAGGCACCAGCCTGCTGGATGGAATGGCTCTGAATGTGAAGGCCAAGTATGTGTAGTGAGGCCCTGCTGATCCTGCTCACGTCTTTTGTTTGGAGATGAAATAGGTTCCAGGCGATGGGGCCAGAAACAAACAGCTGTGTCTTTGCAGATCAAACAAGCACCTGCAGAGAGCTCCCACCTGCCCTGTCAAGGTGGATGTAAATGTAAACAGTGGTACTCACTGGCACTTTCTGTCCTGCAGAGTTCCTGCAGGTCCTGGAGACAGCCCATGGCTCTCAGACGAGGAGTGGAAACAACCTAGGTGTCCACTGGCAGGCAAACAGATAAAGGTGTGGTATATATATACAATGAAATACTACTCAACAATAAAAAAAAAGACTGAAATCTCACCATTTGTGATAACATGGATGGACCTAAAGGGTATGCTAACAGAAATAAACCAGATAGAGAAGGACAAATACCACATCATTCCACTTACATGTGAAATCTAAAAAAAAATAAAATAAACGAACAAAGGAAACGAAACAGAAATAGACCCATAGATACAGAGAACAAGCTAATGGTTGTCAAAGGGGAGGAAGATATGGGTGAAAGGAAAAAAAATACTCTTAAAAATAAATGGAAATAAGTTAAAAAATAAAATGTTAACAGATAGAACACAGGCACTGAGAAACATAAACATTCTTAGCTCCGTAGCTATGCAAAAACAGGTGGTGAGCTCCATTCGGTTCACCTGCTCCGGACTAGATTGCTCTCAGCTTGAAGGAAGGATGACCCGTGAAACGTAACACATAATCCCAGAGAGTGCAGAGCACATGGAAGACAATACATACATACTCACATTTCACTGAGTGTGGATCTTCTTGACACCAACAGGAAGAGAAGAACTTTGTCACCTCTCTTATAACAATAACTACTCCGTATTTAAACACACGGGTACACTAAACGTGCTACCACAGGGTGATGGCATCAGCTTCACTCCTAGAAGAACTTATTCTTGGACTAAAACTAGACACTAACTTAAAAGCCTCCATTGAACAAAGATGAATAAGCTATTTCCTTCTCACTAAGGAAAAAAAATATCATGTCAAATTGCACAAAGAGTTCATGCACGTATATACATTTTTCTACTGGGCCTCATTATTGCCCTTGACTTCATCTTAAATCATACAGTGTAAGGATTAAATCTGCAGCACTCTGAGACTGTGCGCATATTGGCAACTAGTGTTTAAAGCAAAGACAGCTGAGGCAAAGAGGAGTTAAGGAACTTTCCTAAAGTCACACAGCTACCACATGCAGAGCTGGCTTCGGACCCAGGCAGTGTGACCCCAGAACTCTCTCTTTTCACCACTGTGCTACTTTTAAATCGCCACATCTTTTAGTTTTCAGGCTAATAATACTCTTGCTCTCCAAGGGAAACTGCTCCCTCTATAAAGAGTGATAGTTTAAAAGTATTTCACCCACTACAATAAATAAACTGTGATATACACACATTCAAGTCTTAAGTGCAGGCTACATATGAGTCTCGTCAGCCTGGCAGAGCGGGGCCTATCCAAGGCCTACTCAGGAAAAGCACCTGGGTTTTACATACAGACCCAAAATAGCCTTTTTGGAAAGAGGCTTAAGATTTTTGGGGGGATAAGAAAGTAGGGTAAAAATTCATTCTTCTATAGAAATGCTCTTTTTGCCAGGTTTCACTATATATACTCATAGATGTGAAGTATAATGAAATACAATTTCAAGTAGGTGTAAAGTACCTCTTAGAAATGTTTCCATCCAATATAAAAAGCTAAGCAAAGTTCACATTATTTAAAATACTAATTGTAGAATATACTGCAGGCACTATGGTCTCTTTTGGAGAAAGGACATTGGCCAAAAGTTTATTTCAGAATGCTAAATATGGGAGCTGGCAGGTAAGTCCCTTTGGCAGGTTAGGTAATTTTCTCTTCAAAACTCTTCTGTTGCTCTCTGTGAATTTGATTTGTATAGGTGGTACACTGGGATAAAGTGACAGCTTTCTAAAGACTCCCTTTTAATAATGTTCTAGGGCCCCAAGAACTAATTATTTAGCCATCCATCAAATGCATCTTTCGTACTTGTGTACTTTGTGGTTCCAAAGGGTGGCAGTTGGCAAACTTGTTAGTGCGAGTGAGTCTAGGTACAATGAAAATTTCTTGAACAAATTCTTGTTTG
Source organism: Tonatia bakeri (assembly GCA_004024845.1). Taxonomy (NCBI): domain Eukaryota; kingdom Metazoa; phylum Chordata; class Mammalia; order Chiroptera; family Phyllostomidae; genus Tonatia; species Tonatia bakeri. The sequence continues at coordinate 511 of PVIA01012076.1, read as the reverse complement.
TGTTCAGGCATGGATGCTGATCATGCGTATTTCTACACTAATCTACTTGGGGACAGGAGGGTGACTTGATCAGTGCGTCCTTCTGAATGCTTATTTTATGCATTGTAGAATGTGGAATGCAACTGGCCACAGCTTTCAGTGGGATTTCATCTCTCTGTTTTCTTTTCTTTCCTTTTCTCTTCGTATTTCAAACAGCCAACTAAGTTGTACAAGAAGGGGAATAAACTTTCTTTCCTAGGAAGAAGTAACGAATGGATCCAGTGTGAAGGTTATTTCCCCTACCACGCCCTGCTCCACCCGCCCCTGTTTCCCAAAGAGGCATGGAACTTGTTCTGCTTCTTCCCTTCCAGAGGTGAATATGACACGTTCCAAAGAAAAAGTCACAGCAAACTTTCCTGGACATTGTTTCCAAAAACTGAAGCCAAGGTTAACAAACCCGAACTCTTGGAAGTGTCTGAGAAATACAGCAATAGAAGGGGCAATGCTGGATGAGCTGGTGGGAACGCAGTTT
>PVIA01012075.1:0-40161 GCA_004024845.1 Tonatia bakeri | reverse complement strand
CTACCTGCTGGGACTCAACTTCCTCCCTGCCCCCACCTCAGTCTCTTACTGTTCTTCCCTGGTTTTTTTAGTCAAGAGTTTCTGAGATTTGCATCCACCGAGGCTATCCAGAGGACGGAAATCTTCGAGTACTGTCAGATGCTGGGCCGCCCCCAGTCCTTCATCCCTTCTTTCCAGGTAACTGAACCCACACAGGGCTGGGTCGGCACCTTCTCTGCGTCCTCGGCAGCGGGCAGCTGGGTTTTCAGCACTGCTCTTTGGCGCAGACTAGCTGGGCCAAGTCACCTCCCAACTTTTCCTCATGTGCTTGAGCATGGGGAGGGTTTGGATTTCTCTCCAGGTCCCCAAGTGTCTGAGTTTTGAGATATGAAAGTGAAATGCTGCAGTGGTGTCTGTCGGAAGCCCCTGCCTGGTTGTAACCCATGGAAATCCTTCCCGGGGTCCTGGCTGTGCCGGTGGGCCTGGGCCTGGAGGCCCCAGCCGGTGGGCTGCCCGCCCCGCCCTGCTGCTGCTGACCTGCCTCTTGGACCTCCGGGACTCTCCCATCTTCAGACTCTGGAAATTATGCCCTGCGCCATCCTTGGCCCCACCCTTCCTCCCGCCCCCAGGGCTCCAGTGGTGCCGGTGGCCTTGTCCTTCACGCGTTCTAACCTCCCTCCTCAGCTTCCCTGTGGGGTGCTCTCTTGTCACTTCCAATTCGTAAAGACTTCTTTGGCGCCTGCTTCAGTGACACGGTGGCAGTGACACACACGCACAAACACGCATCTCAGAACACAGGACACAAAGCAAACCAGACTGTGAATATGAGTGCATTACTATGCGCAGAAAAACGACCCCGTTCGTGACTCCTTTCCGAGGTTCCCCAGAGCCCTGCAGGCTCCAGCACAGCCTGCTGGCCGGTGCCTGGTGGTGCAGGCCTTCAGCCTCCCTGCGCGGCCTTCCCCAGTCAGCCCGCCTCCCGTGAGCTCTGGGCTGGTGGTGATGAGAGGAACGGGTTCCCTCGCATGTGCTCCCCGTGCCCGGCACGGGGCTTTCATACTTCTCGTGTGTTACTGCCAGCCCCGTGAGGCTGGCATGACGTACGCTCGCCCCCCTTCCCAGAAGGGGAAACGGGGTTCAGAGCTGTGGGCTCATATCTCTTGCATATCATTTGTTCTCAGCACATAAATTTTCTCATTGAGTCTTTGCCACAACCAGCCAAGAGGTAGTATTATTGTCCCCATCTCTGGTGAGGCACAGGGAGGCGGGGTCATGAGCTAGTGTTGCACAGCCAGCAGGGAGCTGGGTCTTGAACTTGGGTCTGCCTGATCCCCGAGCCTTGAGGGGCCATCTTGGCCTGTGGTGCTTGCTTCTGGAAAAGCCCACCCACGTCCATCCGCACTCCCCCATGGGCTTTAAGCCCCAGCACCAGCCATTGTTTCTTCTTTTATGCAGCCCCCTGGCACCTGGCTCTGTGCCCCATGTGGCTTTCCAGGAAAGGGGGCTGCATTTCCATCGTGACCAGGGCCCAGGGAGATGGAGGGATGTGACCTCCATTCCTTTCTCTAGGAGCTGCAGGCTGCACTTGGCCTTGGGCCCATGCACAGATAGACTGCCCAAAATGGCACTAGGCCCCCTTTGGTATTTAGATGGCAGAGTCAGAGGAAGCTGGCAGTCTGCTGGCTTCATTCCTCTCTGTCTACTCCGGCCTGGGTGGACCAGTCACCGGCCCTGCTCCTCCCCGCAGGTATATAAGTTCCTGTACGCTTCTCGGCTGGCAGATTTCGGCCTTGCGTCCCAGGCCCTGCATTACTGCGAAGCTGTTGGCACAGCCCTGCTTAGCCAGAGAGAGAGCAGTCACCCCGTGCTGTTGGTGGAACTCATCAAGGTGAGCTTCTTAAAGGGTTCCCTGCGCCTGTTTTATCTCCAGCGTTCAGAGCGAGCGGTTGCAAAGTGGCTTAGGCCCACATTTCATCTCCTTTGAGCCTGCTGCAGAACGGGAGCCCGGGGCTGTCTTTGACCGTGTGTGCATGCCCAGATGTGATAAGCCGAGGCCTGACGCTGTGCAAAGAAGGATGCTGTGGGTGGGGGCATGGGGTGGGGGGGCTGGGAACTGGGCATATGCAGTGCAAGACAGTCATTCTTGCATCTGCTTTTCTGGTACAGTAAAACTGCACGTTAAGGTGGAACATTCTAATTATAAAAGCTACGCCTAGAGACCATATTTTAGTGATGAAAATAGGAAATGGCCCTTATTAAAATGCTTCTAAATGCATGGAATGCTTTATCACATGTGGGATACACTTAAAAAACAAAACAGATCAACTTTTAGTTCCGGGGGGAAGAAAATCTGGCAAATAGTTCCAATTAATTGAAGAAAAATGTGTTAGCTGGAGAGTAAAAGGGCAGCCTACTGTCAATTTTTGCTTTGCTTTAGATGAGGTTCTGTGACCAATACAATTTGTGGTGCTGAGCCTCCTTGCTCTGAGATTTCTGCCACTGGGTGATGTTAGTAATGAACTCAGACACTCAGCATGGAAGAGGAGGAAAGTTCCGAAACTTAATGATGGGACAGAGTGTTGCAGTACCAAGTAGTCCCCCGACCAGTGGGCACACGCACCACTTGGGCACCACCCAGAGTTCTGACGTCAGAGTTAGCGTGTTAACAAGGCCCCAGGTGGTCCTAGGCGCACAGGAGTTTGAGAAGCACTTGCAAACAGCAGACAGCTTTGTAGGAACATAAAGCCGAGTAACAGTTTCTCCTCATATTTCACTTAGCGTCTGACACCCAGGTGGGTTCACTGCATTTGCATGTAGCAAATTTTGCAGACATATATGCTGGATGTGCTCTCTCCCGATTGCACTTTATAATCTAATTCACTAGTGAGTTCCGGCGCTTTCTCCTTTTCCCTCTTGCGTCTTCCCCGTTTTCTTGCCATTTCTCTCACTTACTTGTCTCCCTCTGTTCCCTTCTTGTACGTACTCTCTGCCCCGACCCACCTGCGAACCGGGCACAGCTAGCCGAGAAACTGAAGCTGTCGGATCCTCTGCTGTTAGAGAGACGCCGTGGAGACCGGGATCTGGAGCCCGAGTGGCTCGTGGGCCTTCGGAAGCTGCACCAGGAGCTGGAGGTGAGTGGGTCTGGGGCAGTGTTGGGGTGGGGGGGCTGTCTGCTCCCCTCTGAACTCCCCTTTACCCAGAGAACACAGGCACTGACCTTGGCCAGTCCCCGACCCTGTCGCCCACGAGGCCCGGTCTGACCTGGGAGAGGGTGGCAGCTTCCCACCTCGGTTTCTCTCCTGGGCAGAAACATTTTCTATGTTCACTTGTGAGATGGTGGGGCCCTTTTCAAAACCATCCCTGCCGCCCGCTCTGCGGTCCCAGAAAATACGTTTTATGAGGATCAAGGCTCCCGTTCCTTTAGGAACACGGATCACAGTGCGCCCGCGCCTCTTTCATGTAATGTAGGGCAATTGCTTAAAAGACTTCCGGGCCTTTCCTTTTTGTCCTGACAATTGCGAAAGCTGCTGGTAGTAATTGTAACAGTAATTGGAACAGGGCTCCCTCCATTTTCTTTCTCCCACTCCTTCTGAGAAAGGACAGGGTAGAGGTTTTAAGGTACCCATGGCCCTTACTCCCTCCACAGGCTGCTAACTCTGGGGCATTGGGTTCCTTGCACTTGCCCCTTCCTGGAGGAGGCACAGGCCCAGCGTCCTGCTCCTGGGCCGCTGCCCTGCCTGCTCTGAGCGGAGCTAGGAGGCAGGAAGGGCTGAGGCTGCTACCCACCCCCTCAGCCCCACCTTCCCCACCAGCCCCTGGCATTCCGCTGAGGTTCCCTCACCTTGGTGACTCTCTCCAGTTTCTTTTTGACTTAATTTTTAAACCATTGTTCCCTGTTCTTGTTTTCCTTTGTGTGGCTTAAAGGATTTTCCTTTATCTCCATTAGCAAAAGGTAGCCGGAGACACTGGGGAACCCCGTTCTGCTCACTCAGATATTTCGGGAGCCCAAGGAACAACAGGTACCCAAACTGACAGCCGAGTGTGTAAGTAGCTGACCCTCGGGATCTGGTGACACGAGGCAGTGAGGCAGCGTCACTTAAAACACACCTGCCCCTCCTGTCCTGCCACGCCTTCCTGGCCCGTGTCAGGCTGACCCAGTGGCCTGGCCCTGGCCCCACACCGCTCCCGCGGCCACGGTCGTCCTGACACTCCCGAGTCCTCACACTGTTCCAGCTTCTGCTTCCCGTTCAGGTTTTAACACTTGTCACTTCCTATCCTTCTCTGCCTGTTTCATCTTGTTCCTGCCGTCTCCCCAGCTGAATATATTTCTCGAGGTCGGAGACGGAGCTCGACCTCTGTTTCCCATCGGTGTCGGGGACGGGCGGAGCTCTTCCGACTCTGAGCCATCGGCTGCCACGCACACGTGAAATACGTGTCAGAGCGTTTCAGCACATGCTCCCTCCCCCCGCGGGATGCCTCTGCGTTTGGCTGGGTCACATCTTTGCCCCCAATTTATTCCATGCCCTTTTCCCAAATGACGTGCCACGGTGCAGTCAGAACGAGGCCTCGTCTCTTTATTTCCAGCCTTTCCCAGCCTTCCCCTCTTCCTTCAGGGATGAGTGAAGGGGAGGCTGGCAGGGCAGGCCTGGGTTTCCATTTCTCGGCTTTGCTGCTGAGTCGCAGAATCTGTGAAGGTCAAGGGCTGGAGGAGAGCCAGGCTGGGTGTCTCTGAATGGCTGCTTCTGCTGGGAAGCAGCTGTGTCTCTCGTCACCCAGTCGAGCAGGTGGGACCGTGGCCCCGTCCCACGGAGCCAGAGTGAACGCCACCAAGGGCCCGCCCAGGGCCAGCGTCGGTGCTCCTGTTCCTTAAAAGCAAAGTCATCATTTCTGTGGCCCAATTGGCATTTTCACTGGAATCTTTCCAAACTTTAAATACCCAAGCCCAGTAGGAAATACTTGAAGGAGAAAGTTTCTCCAAAAATAGAAAAAGCATGGCATCACGGAGGATGGTAACTTCTGCCCCCCAACCCACCGTCAGAGGCTCGGAAATCACACATAGTGCAGGGGAAACACTGGTCTGAGCTCCACCTCGTAAGCAGGGAGCGGTGGCACTGCAGTGGCTGTGCTGGGCTTGTCGTCACATCAATGGCAGCCACGTCAAGGGGCCTGTTCTCCCGACTGCTTTCCAACGAGGATGTGGGAGGGAGTCACCTGGGGTGATTAGGATGTGTAAATGCGGCAGTTCAGGTCTCGACTCTTCCTCTTTGCCCTGTGTCCTTAGAGAACACTTTCTACCAGGATCTTTCCGGACATCAAGGTGACTCAGGAGCCACTGCAGACCCCTCAGCCCCGTGGCCGACAGTGGAGTCCACAGGCCCGGTCTGGCCTGGCCCCCAGCAGCCCTTTCCGCTCCAGCCAGGCTCCTACTCAGCGGGAGGAGACTGGGGACAGACCGGGGTCCCGGTGCCTCTTTACTCAGTTCCTGAGACTCACCTGCCGGGGACCACTGGCAGCTTGGCTGTGACAGAGGCTCCCGGAGGAAGGGGCTGGGAGGAGGCCCAGCAGACACAGCCACATCCTGGTAAGGCCCGTGCTGGGCTGGCAGGCTGTGGTGAGCAGGTCCGGAGCAAGGGAGCAGATGACGGGGGGCAGGGGCTGGTGAGGAGCTGGGAAAGACCTGAATGGGGGTGTGCCTTTGACAGAGGGCCTACTGTGTGTTGGCCCCGGTGCGGATGCTCTGCACATGGCTGAGGGAGCTTGCTCTCTCCTGGGAAAGCACAGCAAGGCTGACAGCAGCCCGCCTGCCTCCCCAGGGCCACATAGTTTCTAGGGGAGAGGCTGCAGGGTGGCCAGCTATGGTGAAGGTCAAGTCCTCCTACTGAGATCCAAGAGCTCGCTGCCCACCAAGACCTGAGCTCCTGTCTGAGTCCCGGGTATCCAAGGCCCATTAGGCCTTGGACAACAGGGCTGAGAGTGGGCGAGCAGTGCTGGGTGTTGCCAGGAAGTGCCGGAGGCCAGCCCGTTGGATCGGCTCTCAGACCTTCTGAGATAAGAGCCTGCCCGCCACAGGACACTCAAATGGAGGGAATGGCCAGCCGGGGAGGACCCTGGGTCCTAGCTTGATGTGGCCCTGATGCCAGGGTTCCTGAGGAACGACTGTGGTGTCCAGGGCAGAAGAAGGGTGACCGGATGTCCTGGGGCAGCTGAAACTGAATTGAGAGGGCCGGGCAAGGGCGTGCTCACGTTCAGTGTGATATGCTTGGAGCTTTGGGCTGGGAGCCCCGGCTGCCTTGCGGTTAGGAGAGCCGACTGTCCCCGTCACCTGCCTCGGGATGGTCGGAACAGGTACACTCACAAATCATGATATTTGTTTCTTTTTGTGCCGCAGGAGAGAACACAGTGTCTCGGGACACTTTCCAGCATCCTGAGGGTCCGAAGGCGGTTTCTGAACCACAGGTGAGAGGGCGGAGTTCGCCCTAAGCGTCAGGTGTCCCTGGCCACCAGGCTCCTCAGCCACGTGCACCGTCCCTCCTCCGCCTGGCCCTGCTCCCCCTGCCCCGTGGCACCGTGTCTGTGCTCATCTCCTCCACTCCGAGTCCTGAGGTGTGGGGACACTGAGTTCCTGGACACAGTGTTCCCGGACACTCAGTCCCCCTGCCTGCGACCCCCAACCCGGCCAGGGCAGCGGGCCAGGGCAGCGGGGCCGGGCGTCGTGCTGGCCTCACAGGGCTGCTCCGTCTGACACACCCTTCTCACCCTCACACCGCACCCTTGCCACGCCCCGCCCCATCCTGGGAGACTCTGGATGTTTCTTCCTTTTTTTCTCATTTCTGTGCTGCTTTGCTCCTGAGAAGGGTCTATCCAGCTCTGTCCTTTGTCCTCGGTGATGCTGTAAGGTCTCAGAAGGGGCTATTAATGTCTAATTAATCATGTCATCTAGAGGCTGGATGGACGCTCCCTTCCCCCAACAAGGCAGCACTGGTCCCAAACGTAAGATGTTCCCCAGCTTTGCCTGGTTGGTTGGTTATATCCCATAACTTTCTCAAGTCCTGGCTGCCTACAGGTCCTGAAAACCTGTGTACTTTACTTTTTCTCTTTCCAACTGAAAAAGTAGTGCATTCTTAACTATAGAAAACTTACAAAATAAAGAATCAAGCCAATATCCCTCATGATCCCAAAGTCAAATAGTTGGTTACTTCAGTACTCATGTATGTGTGTGTACGTATATACACACACAAACAACATGTTTTGAATGGTTAAGGACACGCACGAACGCAGCTTTACCCCCCATTGGGTGTTTAGCGCTGTGAAACGGGAGTTCTCCATGTCATTCACAAGTGGGATTTTTAATATTGGTACAAAAAGCACTTTTCATTGTGTGAAAGCACATCCATTCATTCATGCATTCGTTTATTGGTTCATTCTCAAATGCTGAGCTCCCACAGGGGCACGGCCACAGGGGCTGGGGACACGCAGGGAACCAGACCAGACCAGGAACCCCCCCCGGCCCCCGCTCCGTACGCAGAGGGACTTGACTTTACATGGGGTGGCAGGGAGGGCGTCCCCGAGGAGGCCTCAGCCTGGAGCGTGAGTGTGAACTGGGTAAGTGCCTGGGGAGCAGGGACTCAGGTCAGAGGGAACAGCTCGAGTGGGCCAACTCGGTGCCGTCAAAGAGGAGCGGGGCAATCCCTGTGTCTGGAAATCGGGGAGCAGTGCAGGGGTGCTGAGAAGTCAGGCCCTGGAGGGGAGCCGGATTTTAGTTTGTCACCCTTCAACATTTGGTTCCTTGTCTCTCTTTTCCTTTTTTCTTTCTTACTCTTTCTCTCCCCTCCTTCCTTCCCTCCCTCCCTCCCTCCCTCCTTTTCTTCCTCTTGTATATTAAACACAGGGAAGAGAATCCTACTGTACAAGTCCTTGTCTGTTTCTCAGATTATTTAATCAGGGGAAATCCCTAGAAGAGAGCCAGACTGCCTGAGTTTGGGTTCTTATCTGCCATTTACTACCTGTGACCTTTAACAGGGTGCTTTGTCTTTCTGTGTCTTAGTTTTCTTCTCTGTAAAATGGGGTGGTAGCTGTACCAACCTCATGGGACTGTTGGAAGGGTGGAATCTTGTTTTCATAATACCTGCAAAAACCAAATCAGAATGTTGTGCACATAGTAGGCGCTACACTCTTTAGGGTAAAATACAAAGCTTTTCTTATGGATTGCCAAAGTATTTTCCAAAGGTTGTACAATTATGGGGTTTTTTTTTTTGGACAGTGCAAAATAGAACACAAAAGGACAAATGTTGTATAACTCCGTGGATATGAGACAGAAAGTAGGGGTTACCAGAGAAAACGGGGAGTTAGTATTTAATGGGTACAGAGTTTCCATGGAAGTTACTGGAAAGTCCTAGAAACGATGATGGTTGTATAGTGTTGTGAATATACTAATGCCACTGGACGTACCCTTAGACATGGTCACATGGGTAAACTTTCTGCTCTACTGAACACAGCGTGACAATTTCATGTGAAGGGACGTGGGGCTGGTTTGCTCCCCTCTGGGGCATGTGTTCACAGTGGCCTTGGAGCAGGTGGGCTTGGAAATGAGCTCTGGGAGGAGTGGGTTTGGGGGTTGCTCTGACTGTCTTTGGGGTTTGTGGGTCCCTGTGGGGTGTTTCCTGGCCCTCTTCACTTCTGGCGGTAGGCTTTCCTGCCCCTGCTCCGGGCCTTGGTGTGGTCCTGGAAACGCAATGTTCCCAGGGAGCTGGCCCAGTGCCCAGACCCCCAGAGGACTGGGGATAACGTGCAGACCACAGTCAGGCTCTGGCCTTTACCTGGGTCCTTTGGCAAGTCCTGTTGCATGGCTAAGCCCTACCTCCCTCATCAATGAAGTGTGACCCGGTAGGACAATCCCACAGAGTGGGTGAGCAGGCCAGGTCAGGTGACGGCATCTGGGTAAAGGTGCCGTTGTAACCTGTCTGGGGCATTACACAGGTGAGTTCTTGTTTTCTATCATCCCAGGTGCCATTGATTCCCGGGACACAAGACATTTCTGAGAGCGCCACCTTTTCGGCCAAGGAGGAAGAGGAGGAGGATTCTTCTGATGAGACAGATAGAAAATCTTCCCCTCACACTGCTCAGGGAGCAAAGGTAGGAGGTGCGGGGCAGAGCACACAGGTGGAGGGCTGGGGCTTCTCTTCCCAGCAGACTGGGGGTCTGGGCTTGGGCTGTGTCCCCACCCCACGTCACCACCTCACCCAGGGGGACTAATCTCATGTCCCGAGGGAGAATCATACCTGCAGGCCATTGAACTCTGCCCCTGCTCCCACCCCCAGAGCTCAGGGTTTGGCTGGTTCAGCTGGTTTCGCTCGAAGCCCACCCACAGCGCATCCCCCTCCGGAGACGAAGACTCCTCCGACAGCCCCGACTCGGAGGTAACCTGGCAGAGGGGCCAGGATGCCCCAGCCTGTGTGGGCCCCTTCCAGGATGGCTCCTCAGGCTCAGAGGGCCTGGCGTTGGCATGGGACTCCAGCCCCGTCTGGGTGAAATGGAGGTTTTGTGCAGGGACAGGGGTCGTGGGAAATAAATGGATCCCATGAAGGGAAAGGTGTAAAGGTTAGGATGATGAATTGCAGCTCAGAAGGCCGGCGATCACTGGGAGTCATGGAGCAGGGGGTGGCCCACAGGAAGTGGAGTTTGGGGGAGAAAACCCCGAGAGGGTTGTGGGTGGAGGCGCCGGGGTGGGCGCTGCAGGAACACAAGCAGGCCCAAGTGGATCTGCTAACCACCAGCCCTGTGTTTCCTTTTTCCCCAAGCAGGAGGCCCCCAGCACGTCTCCTCCCCGCCAGGCTGGCTCAGGCCTCTCACTGACGCCTCTCCCCGAGCCCCCGTCTCTGCCAGGCACCAGCACCTTCTCCGGGGCCACAGGTGCGGCCAAGCTCATGTCCCCTGGGCCGTGGTGGTCTGCTCCGTGCTCCCCGGCAGTTGGGGGTGCCTTCTGGGAGTGGGGACTCCTCAGTCCTGGGTGGTGGAAACACCTCTGACTCACGGCTTTCTAGGTGGGGGTGAAGTCCAAGGACCAGCGTCCAGTGGGGGAACAGCTGAGGTCGCCGGGAATGGAGGCTTGTCTGGGCTGCAGGTGAGTGGCCCGAGGGCGGGAGCCCGGGACCCCACGGGCAGCCTGTGTGTGAGGACAGCCCCATCAGGGGAAGGCGGGGAAGGCTTCGCTGTGAGTTTGCTGGAGTTGCCAGACAAGGGGCCACACAGGGAGCTGCTTCAGCAAAGCAAAGGGAGTTCGCTTCCCCCCACTCTGGGGGCTGGAACCCGAGCCCAGGGTGTCGGCAGGTTGGTCTCTCCTGCGGCCTCCCTTTTTGGCCTGTAGATGGCCGCCTCTGCCGAGCCTTCCTGTGGCCCTCTCTCTGTGTGTCTGTGTCCACGTGTCCTCTTCCTCCAAGGACACCAGTTGTGCTGGGTGCAGGATCCCCACGAGGACCTCACTTTGCCTTAGTCCCCTCTGTAAGGACCCTATATCCCAATCCATTCTGAAGTACTGGGATTTAGATTTGAGCATATGAAGTTTTGGCGGGACATGACTTAGCCCATAACTGCTTCCCTTGGTGAAATCTACAGAACTTCCCGTGTCCCAGTGGGAGGCAGAGTTCACCCATGTCCTTGGCGAGGGCTCTCGATGCGTTGTGTACACTGGCATGCTTTCTTGTTGATGGCCAGGAGGACGCTTTCATTTCCTGTGGCCTGGTTGGAGCGCTCTTACAGTTCTTTAGGCCTTTCAAAGAAAATACTACTTTTCACGATGCTTTCAGTACCACTTACTGTGGCTTTTTCTCCTCCTGCGCTCCAGGTACAGCCGTACCTGAGCCTCCACAGTGCCACCTCATACCCGAGGGCTGGCTGTGCCCACTGGAACCACGTTTGTTTGCTTGAGATTCCCTGAGTTCTATCAAGGAACCTTCCCATCGGGCCCTCCTGACCACAGCTGACACTCAGGGACGCCCCTGGTGCTCTGGGATCCGGGGACTGATTTTCTGTTATTCTCTGTCGCAGGGTGCTCCCTCCGAGCACTACTTCAGCCCCGGTGCCCTGCCCCCGCCGCCCCCCATGAAAGGGGCAGTTCCTCTCTACAACCCATCTCAGGTCCCCCAGGTAAGGAAGCCCTGAGGGGTGGGGGGCAGCACAGGGTAGAGATCCGGGTTCATAGTCCTAGATGACCACTTATGGCGCGTGAGTTCTTGAGCAACGGTTTGCCCTTTCTAAGCCTCAGTTTTTGCATCTGTAAAACGGGCTGAGTAGTGGCTACTCACCAAGTATTTGTGGGGGTTCAATAGGAGCATGTATGTGTGTGCAGGGCCTGGCACACAGAAGAGGGTTAATCAGTGCTGCCATTGCCAACACTGACCTTTCATACATCTCAAGACTCAAGGGACACAAGTGGTGGTGACGTCACCAGAGACCTTGCACCATTGCTGTGTCCTGGGGTGAGGGGATCCTTGCCAACATTGGAAAAGGCCAAACTCCCTGCTCTGCAGTGATCTGGGGACACCGATGGCTCTACTATGTCCCTGGGCCCCCCTTTTATAAAACCGGATTTGTTCTGCCGTATTTAAGAGGTCAAGGTGCTGGGTGGATGTCGACCATCAGAACATCACACTGGGGAGCCAGATGCAGCTGGAGCATTCTAGACACTCAGGATGCTCAGCTCCGCCCAGCCCTGGGAGGGGTCCCACGCGGGCCCTAATCCAGTGTGACCTTGGTTCTCTTGCAGCTTTCCACGGCTCCGAGCACGAGCCGGCCACATCGCCTCACGCAGCGCCGCTACCCGACCCAGCCCTGAGGAGCGACCACCATCCGTTCTTCATCTGCCAGCCCCTCCGCTGCGTCAGGGCCCCAGGAGGGTTGTGCTGGCCTGTTGCCTCCGCTGGGCCTGGAGAAGGCCAAGGGACAGGGTTCCGCAGGATCCAGTTCAGTCCAGTCTCTTAAGATCAGCTTCACACGACAGAAATGACTCCATCAGATGGAGAAGCTGGGCATGGTCGCAGACAGGAAGGGAGCAGGGAGCAGGATGCCCTCCGTGGGGCAGCTTAGAGGATGGTGGCTTCGGATCCCCAGACAAGTTGGGGCTGGGGGACACCACCACTGGAGGGAGCGAGGTCCCCACTGGGCTCTGTGGCAGGAATTCTGGGGCAGGGCCGTCTGAGCCATATCCTGGACTGATCTGACCTCTTCCTCAGGGTCAGTTATAGACCGCCAATCCATGGCTGTCCTTGGCAAATGTTTTTGTACTAGAACTTGATTATTCTTGTCATCATTCCCTTTTCAGTGGCATTTCAGCAGTTTCCCTGTTGGTCCTCATTCCGTGCCCATTTTTAGGCGGTTCAGATTAATTATATTTCTCTCACTTTCTTAGCTGGTCCTATTTTTTCACATTCTGGCATCTGGCTATCAAGTTGGATTGCTGTAGGCATCATATCGTCATGGCAACTGCTGAACCTGATGATGCAGATGGATGGAACATCAGTCAAATAAATGATGGAAAACATTTTCTAAAAATTCACCCCTTCCCTGAGAGAGGAGGAGGGAGTGGTGACATCGTGTACCCCTCGCTCCCTGCTTCAGACCTTCGCACGTGGACGTGTGGGGGGTCGCTGGAGACAGAGGGAGGAGGGGGACACCTTGGAGATTTCCGTTCTTTTTCTTTTAGACCCAGAATAGAACGGGCTGGTGCTGTTTGTCAGGTTTGCGGAGAATCGCTCCGCCCAGAGAACATTGTTTTTTGTGCGTGTGATGGTGCGTACAGGTTTTGTACTCCAGCGTGCTACAGTTCCACTGTCGGCAGTGATTAAACCTGAGAATTTCATAGCAAATGCTTGTCTGTGGAACGTTCCGCGGTGTCTTCCCTGAAGTCCTGGCCAGCAACAGTTCCACTGTGGGAAAGGGGGCGAAGGGCTGCACAGAGCTCCCTGCTGACGACAGTCCAGGCCCTGATCTCTCTACCTCCCGAGGTTGCTCCGATGTCCTCAGTTTTTTCAGTTAGGAAAATGGGAATGAAAGCTCTTTCGATGAAAGGAGTCACTTCGTTAATTTACCCTTACACCTTCTGTCCTCTGAGACGGCTGTTCTTCTTTCACTGAATGAGGAAGTGTACGCCTCGGTTTTACCTCCAGAAGGGCCTTGGTGAATGCCGTCCCCTTCTTCCGGAAAAGAGGGCTGCCTCTTTGGGGTGGTGTGCCGGCACCCAGGGGCGGAATGGTGGCGGAGCCAGACGCTTAGACCTGCGTCCTGGCTCATGCCGTTCTCCTTATAACCTGGGCCAAGCCTCCCTGACTTTCCGGTGCTTCTCACCTGTGCCACGAGGATGATAATTACGACAGTACCTACCGCATGGGGGCGCCGCAGGAATTCAGTGGCTCGAGCTCGTAGACCAGTATCTGGTACGTGCTAAGCACTGTTCTCGTGTGTTTTTTTAAAAAAATAATTATCCATGTATACTCAATAAGTTAAATCTTGACTGTCTTGTTGCCTACCAGATTGAACTGTGGGTTTTTCATTCTCGATGTAGATATATCGTGGGAATAATATCTAAAAACTACTCAATATGTGTCCTTATTACTAAGCTGGTTTCTCGTCCTGTGTCCCACCTGTCCCCAATCAGTGCTAGGTCTATGGCTTAGTCGCCCGGGGAACAGTGACGTAGCGGGTGGTCCTGACCCACGGAAAGAAGCACTTTCGAGGAGGAGAGTGGGGACCCAAGAGAAGGGCCGAGACATTGGATGCCTGTGTCCCCCCACTTTCTCCTCCCATTGGGGCTATAAATGGAAAAGCAGGGACTGGAGTGTAAACAAGGCTGACACTGAACCTAGTTACTTCCCAGGCGAAGGGAACAGATCTGCCGAGGGGGAAAGTCAGGGGTTTCATACACTAGAAAGGGCGGATGTCAGGGTAAGTATGCTGACTCCCGATCGAGGGCTGGTACTGTGGCCGAGTCAGACGCACCTGCTCATCCACGTGTGGCCAATTGAAACGAGCCCTGCTGTTCACTGGCCAGGAGAGAGCCCTCCGCTGGGCCCAGTAAGGGCCTGACAACCCAGGGTCACGCAGAGCCCTTAGCTGTTTACTAGCTTTTCTTAGTGGTGCTGATGCGGATGGGGTTGCTGAAGGTCATAATCATTTTACCGCTTCTGCTGGTTAGAACCCATTGTGCTAAATCAAAGCAAGTGCAGCTATAAGAGAAAAATATTATTTTCCTTCTTTGTGAGATGGAAGTGTGGGCAGGAGAGCAGGTCACGGTGGACATCTGCTGCTAAAAGTGGGGGCCCAAGAGCACAGGGTTCCTGGAGCCTCCCCTTGTCCAGTGCTCGGGAGAAGCTGCGAGCCTCGAGGAGAAGCTGGCTTGGGCCCAGCTTCTCTCATCCAGCGTGGCTTGGGAGCCCTAGCAGCTTGGCCGTGGGGATGACGGGGATCTGAGGCAGGGCCTTAGCTCCCTGCAGCCTGGCGCACGTGGGCTCCTGTAGGGAATGATCGATTGCACAGTGGCCCCAAGGGTCACAGGGGCCTCAGGGGCCCAGCTGACTCCAGGTCAGGGTGGGGCCGGACCAGCCACCCACAGAGAATAGGGCCACTCTATCGGCCCTCACCATGAGCCATTTTGGAAAAAGAGAAGAAATAGAATTCTCTCTTAAGAAGAAACTACCAAACGACACAGTTTAAAAGGGGAAGAAACAGATATTAGCGAGGGGCAAGTCTGTTTTGATTCTCATGCTCCTCACTGGGGTGTGGTCTTGGGGGAAGAATAGCCTTAGGAAATAAAGATGGGGCATTTTCCTTAAAAAAACGGAGTGGAATTCATGCTTCTGCTATATACATACAATTTAATATTTATATGAAAACACTTAAACTTAATGTTCAGTAATTTGGAAGGGAATAAACCGTTAAATTCCATTTAAGTGTCTTTATCACGTGTAGCCACTCCAGCCCTCTGTCTAATCCGCTTCCAGGGCACAAACGACAGACAAGCCGAGGGTCCTCCATCCCCGACGCTGCATGCACTCCCTTCTCTGTCTTCACTCGAGCCCCAGGTCCCTCTGGATCAAAGCTTCTGCTGGCTTTCCCCCTCTTGAAATCTTTTCTCTCTTTGGTCTCTTCCTCTGAGTAACCCAGAGGAAGACTGAGCGACAGCATCTGCCTCTTCACTAAAAACCAGAATATTTTCTTCCCAAGAGGAAATATGCAAAACACTCTTCTGCTTGAAAGGAATAATAATAGGTGTGTAATTTGGGTCTCTGACTCACGGGGGTTTCCGGGACACTTGCCCTCCACAGACGGGCACGGAATCGCCTTTCTCCCTGTTGTGTTCGCCCGCCAAAGCAGGCAACTGCATGTAGCTGATTGGCACACAGCAGCAGGGTGCCAGCAGGGTGCTCACCTGAGGTCGCCTCCGGGCTTGGCCGCAAGGCTGCCGCTCCCGGGAAGTAGTCACACCAGGCCATCCATTCAGGGCCTTCAGAGATGGTTTCCTAATGAGACTGAATGAATGTCATGTCGAATGGGGACTAGCAGCATATTAAATGTTTCATTACAGGCTCACTCAGTAGGGGCGGCTGCTTTCCATGCCTTCTTCCTCTTCACATCCACCTCCGGGCGATATTTAAAAGTATTTCGCTGAAACTAGGTCAGCGGCACTGTGACTCGAGCTTGGCTGACCTGGGCGAGCTGCTTGTGATATTAATATGGGATGCTCTCTTGGTCTCTCACCACCTTCGAGAGAGCCCATTGAGCATCCGATTTTTAAAGAATCTCGATAAAGGGGGATTCCGTGGCTTCCCTGGAAGCTTTGGCCTAGAGTGGTGCGCCCTCCAATGTAAGAATGCACTTCCTAATACTTTATGCCCAAATCACTCCCGTGGCTCCTTAAGACCCTCAGCCGGGCTTCAGAGGAGACGGGAAACAGCTGCTCGCCACCACTTGTGTCTGGAACTCCTTCACATTTGGCAAGGCCATTCAGCCATGTTTCAGCTTATGAAATGAAGGCTTACAAAACAGGGTTTTCCCGACTAAAGTTGGGGATCAAACCAGCTAAATGCTTGGAGTCTTTTGGTACCTACAGTGATCACATATTTGCGTTTCAATGACAGTATTTATTGAGCACTTACTTGGTGTCAGGCACGGTGACACGCATTCTAGGAAGTGTATATTATTATTGCAGCATATTGTGGGTGAGGAATCTGAAGACTCAAGAGAGAGATTAAGCAATTTGTCCAAGGTCATATAGCTACTCGGGTCAGAGCTGGGATCGGAATGCAGGTGGTCTGACCTCGGAATCTGGGCTTTTAGCCACATTGTCCCTGGACATATGCACATTTATTTGTTCACGTATTTGTCCAATATCAACTGAATAATGTATCAGGCATGGCACTGCTTTCCCAACAAGATGATCTTGACACTTAAAATACTCAGGGTCTCGTGAGGGAGACAGACATATAAATGTGGAAATTACCACCTAATGTGATAACCGTTACACTTGAAGCTCTATTCAGAGGCCCTAGTGCCTTGCCATTTCTTAATAATATAGGGGTTTCATCTATTTGTGTAATTTTTGGGGGCTGACATGTAATATGGTCAAATTGTACCACCACCTGTAGGTCAAGATCAAAGTTAAATTCATGGCTAGTGTGTAGAATAGCGAAGCTGTTGGCCAGAGTTGGAAGTGGCATTAGGAATCAGTGGGCACGCATGAAGTCCTGCACTGTGATCACCCACACACTGGGCCAGTGGCATCTGAAAGGGAGACCATGTGATTTAGGCGTGCCACGTTGCCATGACAGAATCTCTGCTGGCTTCTTCCTGCCCTTCACAAGACTCGAAGGCAGGACAAGGCTGAGCATGGCAGGAGAAGTCTCTGAAGGAAAGGGTCCAAGGCAGGGGGGGTGTGTGGTTTAGTGTGTGCGCACAAACATGGATGCCATCCTGTGAGGACCTTTTCCCAAATGTCCCTCTTTTCACCTGAGCCCCACCCCCAGCCTTTTCTTTCCTTTTCTTCACAACTGCTGTTGACTCCCAAGAGGGGAGAGAAACCAACCTCCCCACGAAGCATCTTCTGAGTGGCCAGCACTGTATCGGTGCCCGTGGGGTCCCACTCACCAGAACAGGGTGCGACAGACCCCATGTCGGTAAATCCAAACTTTTGGCTAGAAAATGTTAGCTAATTTATGATGTTCCCTGGTTCTTAGAAATCAAAGGCCTTGACCTTTAAAGCATGCCTCTGAGTTCTAAGAGTTCATTTTGTAATCTTAACAGTTCTTGTGTTCTATAGTCATGATTCACAATCTGTGGTCAGGAAGAGACCTCGTTCTGGGTGGAACAGGAAGGATATGAGTTTTGGATTTCAAGGTTTCCTCTCCACCTCTTTGGGTGTTTGGATGGATTCCCATGAAGTAAGAACAAACCAGAGTCTTATTACGGCCATGGCTTTTTTTGTTTTACTTTTTTTTGATATTTTGGTCATGACTTCCTTATGTAATTTTTCAGCTTGTTCGCTTTGCAGGCAATGCCAGCAATAAACCATTAGTCATCCCGATAATGCGCCTCAGTTAATATCTCGAGACAGGATCCAGTCCCACCTGCTTTGTGAACAAGTATATTACCGACATGATGCAGATACATTGACATTTGTGAAATCAAATTAGTTTTTAAATGTACTGGAGTAGCTTGCAGTGGAAAGTTAATTGATGTTAAGGCCCTAAAATAAAGAATTATGTGCAAAGAAAACAATCACTCCCATTTATCACTTTGCAGAGGCCGATTTTATGGTCTCGGGGAAGAGGACAGTAAAAGCAAGACTTCTGGTTCTAGGCTCACGTTTCCCACCAGGTAAACTGGTGCCTTTACACAACTTGATTGAATTGCTCAGCGTCCTCAAACTCCACTAAAAAACTGGAGTGGCTCATCCAGCAAACGTGGATTTAGGACGTCCCCCGGGACAGGCGGGTGGAAGGCAAGTCCGGCCCTCCGAGGGCTCGAGGGCGAGTTGGGAGACGAGTGACACATGTGGCCCAGGGTGGCCGTTGCCCCAGGTGCCACTGGTGTGTGGCGGAGCCCCTGACTGTGACTCCCAGGGGAGAAGGTGCCAAGGATGGAAGGTTCTGGAAGAGGGAAATTTATCGATGAGAAGACCATGGCCCTGAGCGGTTAATTAATTTTTCTAAATCTCTTATATTAAAGTTCTGATTTCCAGGTTGATGGTCTTTCCCCTTGCATACGAAAACATGAGGGAACATGTAAAGCTTTTTTATGGAGGATGTGTTGGTAGTAATAAAAAGATCGATAATAGTAACTAAGACTTCGTGCTAGGCATTGTTACAAGCACTTACATACGTTTATTCTGTTTTCTTAACATGCAAGGAAGGAATTAAGCAGAGAATTCAAATGACTTGACCAGCATTTCACAGCTAATGGTGGAGCTGAGAAAGCATCGTGCTACGTTCTTCATGTATTGCCTTCTTTAACCCTTGAAGCAGCTCACAGATGTTTATTAGTCTCACTTCACAGTGAGGACACGGGGCCCAGAGGGCTTAAGTAACTTTCCAGACGTCACAGATTAAGTGGAGGAGCTGGGATTTGAACCTATGGAGCTGGGCCCCAGAGCCTACATCCCCTCCTGTTAACTTAGTTTAAAGTAGTGGCACCTGTTCTGCAAACCAAGCAGGACCACTGCACCTTATTCCCAGTCTTGCACCGCCGTCTCAGCTAGGGTGACTCTCTCTGTCCTTCCGTTTCCCTTCCGCCCGCTGCTGAGGGGGACTGCTCATTATCTCATGTGTTAATGCCTAATTTTCCAGTAGACTTGTGGCTTCTCAGGCACAGAGATGCTATAGCTTACTCATCTTTTTTATTCCCAGGACCTTACGCTGTGCCTATGTGTAATAAAAGCTAAATATTCAAAACAGACCCAAGTGAACAATTTCCCATCATGAGAACCTCAAAACTGTTGTCCACAAATTACTTCTGGCCAAGAGGTGGCCCCAAGGGGCCATCCTGGTGTTAGAGTTTGGCCCGTCTCTGTATCTTTTAGAAGCTGAGGCCAGTCTTGGTACAAAAACATATGCTCAACAACATATCTGCGCATGAGTGATGACTCAGTAAGGGAGGCAAGGGACACAAATGAGAGGGGCACCACAGCTCTTGAGATCCTGTCCCTGGCAGAGATGACAGAGGTCTTCGGAGGAGGGGGCCTGGTGCTCCTCGGAGACACCCGGGCAGGCCAGCTCCCCGGCGGCTGCTGGAGGGCAGGCCCCTCGCCTCAGGTCCAGGCAGGCGATGCCCTGCCCTCGTTGTGCTTATTTCTGGCAGAAGCATTTCTTGGTTTTAAAGGGTACTTCACCCCTTTACCACCCGGGTAATTGCTGTTGGAATGCTTTGCCCTGATAGTGTCTTAATTAGGTCAAATTTTATACCAAGGGCTCTAACTTAATGCTGCATTTGCAATTCTAAGGCCTCCGCTCTTAACACTGCCAGGAAACACTCAGATGTCAGGACAGACGCCCTGACCCCAGAGTCTGTTTTTCCCTCTTCTGGAGGAGGGGGCAGGCTGGAGAGGGGGTGCAGAGGGGCTGGGCCCAAGGAGATGTGCGGGCCTGGAGAAGCATCTAAATGCTTCCAGAGAGGGAACCCTGTCTCCAAGTCTCCCTGCTCCGAGTACCGCTTGGATGTTGCTTGGATAATTGCAGGATCCAGGCGGTTCGTGTTTAGTGAAAATTATATAGTTTTGCTCTCCGTGTGTTTTTTTAAAGCTACCTTTTAATTATCTGCCTTTTGTCAAGCAGAACACGCCCCGAGAGTTACACCCTTCCTTCCCCACCATGCCACCCCAATAATGAGAAGAAAGCCATCTGCCGAGAAAACAAACACAATATAAAAATTACACAAATACATAATCCCCGACCCAGAAGGAAAGGAGCAGCTGCCACCTGGTACCAAACAGGAGGGTTTAATATTTATCCAGTAGAGAAGGTTCCCAGCGGGCCGTAACTCCTCTGTGGGGTGGGGCGGACTGAGGGGGCGGTCAGCAATGACAGTCATCTGCACAGGCCTGGCCTAAATAGGGACACAGCGGAAATCAATTCAGCGGGCTCAGTGTGGCTGCCCCCTGTCACAGGGTGCATTCAGGAGGCCCCCGAGGAGGCCATCAATCTGTCACCAGAAAGGGGAGAGACGGGGAGTGGAGAAAGGTGGTAATTGAAACTGAGCTTTGCTGGGGACTTTTTCTCCAGCTGGAAGTGTAGCTGGAGAAACAGGGAGCAGAGTCATCCCTGAGGTAAGGGACAGTGGGGCTCTTGTCACGGGCCTTGGGGAGCAGTGCCTGCTGGCTGAAGTGTTTCAGACCAGCCTCTTTGGTCCTGGATTAGGATACGAATTTTCTCCCCATGCCTGAAAATGCACTTCCTGAGGCCTCAGTGGAGGTAGGGCTTGCACTGATTTATATATATAACTTGTGTCTAATTCCTTCATCGCACGCTCTCTGAGTGAATAGAAATTCAGTTATTAGAAACTATGCAACTTGCGGAAACTAGTCCATCTTCCATTTTATCGACGAATTGGATTGTTAAAGTAATTACGCCCGTGGTCGACATGACAGAGCTCTCTAAGAAAGAGGCCCTTTACCAAGCTGTGTGAATCAGAAGCGTCCTTAAGCTGTGGTCAGGGAGACATGGCTTGGCAAAACATCTGCCAAGAACGGGGAGTGTTCCAGCCAATTATGGGGCCCCCACGTGCGGGCGCAGTTTCTGTGCCACGTCCGAGAGCCCATAAAGCTCGCAAATGCGGGGGGGGGGGCCGGTGTTCCTGCCTCTGTGCAGCTGCGCATCAGCCGCTTTTGAACAGTTTCACGTGTTAATGAGGTGGCGTAGCAGCTCCAGGATTAGAACAGTGGGGCGTACCAGCGTCTGCCGTATCCGAAGCTATGCCTGCTGTCAGCTTGGTGGGCAGGGTTGTGCAGCGAGAGGTGGGGATTGTGGTGGGTGTGGCACGTGCGCATGCCCCCTCGACCCTCTCTCCCCCCAGACCGCCTCATCTCGGACTGTCCCCGCATGGGTCCTGGCACTGCTATTCACAGCTCCTGTTGCATCTTGCAACTTTGTCTCCTTGTTTCATGATTTATGTGTCAGTGTTGCTTGGAGATTCCTTTTTGCTTCTCCATTTCCTAACACAGTCCCTGGTGTTCAGTGGGCGCTCCATAAATGATGAATGAATGAATGAGTGAATGAATGAATAGGTTGGTGGATGGATGAAAGAGCTTGTTCCCTCAGAGACTACCCTATGCAGGTGCAGTCTACCTGTCACTGCGGCTTTGAGGAAGGGAATGGGTATGTGGCACGGCTTTCCTTAAATTTGCATACAAATGGTGCCGTGGCAGAGATCTCTAAGTGAAGAGCCGCCACGGACCTTACTGAGCATTTAACCCAGAGTGTGTCATCCAGAGGGCTGCACCCTTGTCCACGTCTGCACCCTCGTCCACGTCTGGGCTGGACCACGGGTGCGAAGTTTCCACCAGCCTGCAATGCGGTGAGAAAACTATAGCGTGCTAAGTTTTCATGGAGGTACACAAATTCTGTTAGAATTCTGGGATTAGGTCCTTCCACCTTATTTGACATTGAAATGCTCTTCCTTTTAGGAATTGATGGTAGTAGTAGATGACGGCATTTTTTAAAAATGCCTTTACTTGACCAAACAAATAGTTTCTGAGTCCCTCACATTTTTTTTTTTTTTTTTTTTTTGGTAGGGAGGAGAACTTTCATTGTTCTGTGAAATCCCAAAGTCTGGAACCATTGCTTTAACTCATCTCTTTCTTCTTGGAAAAAAAAAATCACTGAAACCACCTGCTGGCCTTCAGTGAGGCATGGAGCTGCTTACAAGGGTTAGCTCATTGTAGCTAATGACGCGGTACTTCAAACCCTGCAAGTACCTGCCCATCTCGTCTCTTCGGGGCAGGGATCCAGGCTGGGTCACGGACGTCTTGTGGCAGCGCCGTCACTAAGCTACAGGAGGTTTCTTCAGCCCAGGTCAGTCAGTCACCGCGACAGAGGAGCACAGAAGCCTGATTTACTAACGTCGGACGCGTTCTCTTCTGCAGGTGGAGGTGCTGGGCCGTCTCCAGGTGGGGCGTGTGCGTGTGTGCTGTGACCGTGTGAATACAGAGCTCCACCGTGAGAGACAAGGATCCTAGTGGTGCAAACCGTGTGTGTGTGTGTGTGGGGGATACTCTCCGTGTACCCCCCCACCCTCCACCACACACACGTCTGCTTCCTCGGACTTCCACAGCCCTGACCCTGCGCTGACCCACTCAGCGCCACCCTGGGATTTTTACATTGTCTTCTGTTCCTGCTCTCTGCTTATTCTTCACAAGTCTGATCGCCCCTGAAGAGTGGGGACTCTCTTTGAATCCTGTCATTAATCGATAAGCATTTCTTTTTGTGAACATGATCTTTTCTGGAGGCTGTTGGCTGCCCCTGGTTCCATGTGTTGGGGAGTTCTGGTTTCCAGTCGGGGTTCTGCGGCTGATGGAGGGCAAGAGGGTGGGTGAACGCTGACTCTGCCGGCACCCAGGCGCCCTGTCGCTGGGAGGGAGTGCCTGGAGTGACCTGCCTCACTGAGCGACCCGTCATATCCACTGACTGCGTAATGACAGCAGGGGTCTTTGAGAATACGCATGTGGAACATAATCGTTAGGGTTAATGCTAGTGTTTGGTTTTAAAATTTTCTTTACTCCAAGTGGAGAGGCAGGAACTTTGTTCAAAGAAAGAGCGGCTGGAGGGCTCTGGTTGGTTCGGAATTCGTGACGGACTTTGGTGGCGTAAGCATTGGGGACGCAGTCTTAGAACCCTGAAGGTAATCATTTCCCCCTCAGGGCGGGGAGTTGTCTCTTTCTCCTCCCAGTGGGAAAAAGAAAGAAATAAATAAAAAGCTAGGAAAACTACCGCTCTAGGTCTTCGTTCTGAGAAGATTTGAAATTTCCAGGGAAGAAAAACACAGACTTTATCACCTTGTCAGTCTCTTTTAACCCAAATATCTCTCCCGGCCCCTCAGCCCCCATGTTGGCAGCAGACACGACCCTTCTCATCCAGGGAAAAATCTTCTTGGAGCTGGTGTCGGGGCTGCTATTTAGGCAGCTGCCTTTTGGCGTGATCCCAAGTGAAATGTTTGAGATGGCTCTTTCCTCGGGCACAGACATCACCTGCCCAACGTGAACTTCCACGGTCCTGGGGTGCTCAGCTGGAATCTCTGGCTCGTGACACCCCAAGCAGGTGGCTTGGGACAAAGGGCACAGCAGTTGGCAACAGTGGTTGTTGGAAGGTTATCAAGGCTCGGGAACATTCTCATCAGTTGTGTGTGTGTGAGTGTGAGTGTGAACATGGTCTCTCCAGATGGGGAAGAAGCATCTTACGAGGGACTTTGAAACAGTGTTTTCTCCCCAACTTTCCTGGCTTCTGTTGTGAAGACTTTGATCCTTGTCAAGGTCGCCCCTGCTCTCTCCTCCCCACTAACATCTGTCTGGCTGTTGGAACTCTAACCTGCGGGTCCCATGTGCCTTTTAAGGGTGTCCTTTCAACTCCCTTGTTTTCCTTTTTAAAGCCACGTTCGCCCTCTTTCTGTGAAGACCAAACCCGAGAAGTGAGACTCTCCGTCATTCAAGGTGTCTGGCAGAGAACTCTTCGGCAAGTAGAGATTTTTTGTGCTGATGCCCGGTTACCTCGACCTCCCATTCCCCGAATCCCAGTGCCAGGAACGCCTGTTACTTTCGGAATTCCCGGAGGGGTGTTTACCTTTGGCATCGGAAAACAAAAACTGGTGCTTAAAGGCGTCTCTCTTTTGAATCCGCTTTAGTCGGATCAGTTCTAATCTTTTATTTCCCATGATGGATCTTACATAAGAATTTAACAAATACGTACGGAGGCTTGGCTCTGACACTGATGGGGCCTCTGCACTGTACCTCAGTAGCTCTACCCCCACCCACAGTATAGATTATAATCGAATAGGGGAGACACCCACGCGCCCCATTGGGAGCCCGCAGTGAAGAACATGGTGAGAGAAGGGGCTCTGGGACCTCGTGACTTTGGCTCGCTTTGGTATAAAGAAACATCTCTTTCTTCTCACAGGGAGGACTAACTCCGATGTCGCTGAAATGGGTGAAGACTCACTCCTCCCTCGTTCAAAGGAGGCAGCCCCCAGTAACTAACGTTCGTCCCCGGGCATCGTCACTCACTGCCCCTGAGCCCTTCGGGACACACTGCGCGGCTGCCCATGCAGAGGGGGTCGGTCCCATGTGCTCCCCCAGCCCCTCCACCTGCGGTGAGCCTTTGGGTGAGTTATGCAGCTTCAGCTTCGTCATCCGCAAAACAGAGGTCGCGGCACCCACCTTGGGGTGTGGACATTAAAAGGAGACCTGGGCGTACCTCGTGTGATTCATGGAAAACGAACAGCACGTGTAAATTCCCTCTGTTCTTATGCCAAGATTTACTTTTTCTTTTCTTTCCTTTTCTCTTTCACACGGCCTTTCCTTCTCCCTTGCAGTGGGAGTGAATGCCCAAATCATTTTAATTAGTCCTTCTGGGTTCCAGGCACACCTGAGATTAGCATCAGCCATAACTTGAGCTGCGTTGCCAAATTATAAGCTCCTTCTGCTGACATGTGGACCACGCGAAGGGACTTTTCTCAGTGCCAGGTGATGCTAATATCCATCTGATCTGAAGCCAGAGTTGCTGTCTTTTGTTGAATAATTTACATTGTCTCTGAGAACACTGAGCTAAAGTTGAAAATTGCAGGAAAGGAGGATTTACCTAAATGCCAACAAAGCTAAACTGTAGTGACATCACCTGAGCCCCTTCGAGGTTGGCCACTCCCGCGCCTCCTGGAACACCAGGGGACGTTGGAGGGAGCGCACGCGTGAGGCAGCAGGAGAGCTTAACCCCTGAGATGTTAGGGCTCCGTCAAGGCTCGCCCTGTGGGTCTCACCAGCTCATGCTGTCTGAGAAACCTGGCTGGACTCAGCGAAACAAGTGCATTGCAGTGGCGCCCCACCGCGTGTTCCTGCGCTGCCTTTTCCACTTGCCGAGCATTTACTGTATGCCTGTTGCGGGTGGGTTCTGTGCTGGGGTGGGTGTGGGGGTGGGTTTTGTGCTGGGCACAGCTGCAAAGGTGGAGAGTGCTGCTGGCAAGCCGCTCCCAGTCCGGTGCAGAAAACACACAGTAAGTGTCAATCACACCTCTCCTCGCCCTCCGCACCCACGCTCCCCGAGTTGCAACAGAGCAATACCTCCTCCGGGACTGTCCCTCCTTCCTAGCATTTTGGAAGGGAGCAAGTTGGGGAGGGCAAAGGGAATACAACTGGAATAATAAAAATAACTATTTAAAGCTATTACCATGTGCCAGATACAGGCCTAGACATTTTACATGTATCTCATTGCACTGGCACTTGCAGGAGGAAAAGGAATGAATGTCTTTCTCTAACCGGAAGTCTCATCCTCCTGGCTGGCTCCCTCACCTCCTTGGTGGATGCAAGGATCCCTTCTCGAACAGCCCTTCCCTCTGCGCTTGAGTTACACTGAGCACCCGCGCTCCCTGGGCTTCTGGCCATTTCCATGTTCTCTGCAGCACAGGTCTGCATCTAACGTCACGTATTTTACTTGTTTATGTTGCTTTTTCGTCTGGCACTTCCATCTGTCCCACAAAAAGTAAGCTCCACGAAGTCCAGGAGTCTTGTTATTTCCAGTCCTCTGCTGTATCGTCAGCACCCAGAACAGCACCTGGACCAGAGCACGTGACCAATGATTATTTGTTGAACAGATTGACGACCTGATGCCATTAGGAAGAGATGACTCTGTGTAGTCTAAGGATGGAGTGAGGCTTTTCCTGCGATGGCTGGACTAGAGCAGGTACCATTCATTGGTTGATTCATTCATCCCCTAGGTATTTGTTGTGCAGTTCAGTTGTGTGTGGCGCAGTGCTGGGCTTTGGGATAATAGATGCAATGAGACACGGTTCTGCTTCCAGAACACAGTCGGCTGAGGCAAATGGACTCATAAATAATACTAATCACAATAATGATGATAGTTCATTTAATGGGGCATACTATGTGCCAGGTGCTGTTCTGAGAACGTTTATGCATATCAAGTCCTCTAATTCTTACAACAAAATGAGGTTACCACTCTCCTGCTCATTTTGCAGATGAGGAAACAGAGGCGCAAAGAGGTCACACATGGAGCTATGAGGCAGTGTGAGGCGTGTTCTGAGGAGTGAAGGGGGTGGGAAACAGCTTGCCTTTCAGCTGGGTGCTCCAAGGTGGGGAGGGGCCTGGGGCACTCACATCGGCTGTTTGTCATCGTCACCGGCTCTCCTGCTCCTGTCCCCACTGGCCGGAACTTCTTCTCTCCCTCACTCCAATTCCTGCAGCTGGAACCTGGTCTCCCCTGAGACCAGGTTTGGCCAAAGTTCTCCTTCCAACCCTTATGACCCTCTGCTATTTTGATTGGAGTCTGCAGACCCTCCGGTGCTCTAATGCAGGCAGGATGGCTCAGCTCAGGTGCCCCCATGCTCACTCCATGCTCTCAACGCTGTGACCTCACATGCCTGCACTGAGGGCTGCTGTCCTCTGCAGAGAGGGAAGAGACCGTGACCGGCCCCAGAATCCACTCCATTTTCTCTGCAGGGGCCCAGGTCTGCACCCACTGAAAGGCTTTGGGGCATCTCCGAAAAGAGGAAGTTTAACATCTTCAAGCCTCCCACCTCGTCTGCTCTCCCCACAGTCTCTTCTGGGTCTTGGGTGGCCACCTTTGCGATTCAAAAGTGTAGGAGGTCACTTGTCTTCCTCGCCTAATGATGTGTTACAGAAAACAAGCTTTCATTGCTTGTGGAAGTGTGATAGGAACATGAATATTAATAACTCCCATGGGTTTCCTGCAAACATCCATCACCATGGCTTAAAAGGCTTGTTCTGACTTGCTTGGCATGGGGGTAACTGCTCAGCAGAACAATAATAAAGCATTCATGAACCCAGCTTAGGCGGAGCTCTTCCCGGGGCTTTGAACTCCAGCGTTCCTGCAGGGCTGAGGGGCGGAACACGCTCGCCCCCACCTGGGTTCCAGCAGGAGGACGTCTGACTTCCGTCAGGGACAGGACGTGGCAGATGCACCAAGACCCAGTGGAGCCGGAGCTGGGATTTCTCTTTATCAAAAAGGAAGTTCTTGGTGACAGCACCCCAGTGAGCAGGTGCCGGAGATCTAAGACAAGGCAGGTTGGAGCGTGCTGGGGTGGGGAGCTGGCGAGCTCAGCACAGGCTCGTGGGGCTTCAGAACTCAGAGATCACTATTCTGGGTACGCTGATGACACAGGAGGAAGGAAAGTCAGCGGCAGGGCCAGGAGTGGAGCGTCTGGAGGTGGCCGTTTCCCCGGGAGAATCCTAGGACATCAGGAACATGTCACCTTTGCCCTTGACTCAGGGTTTCCCTTGACATCTGCTGACGTACTCTTCCCAGTGCAGATCCTCTGTTCTGGAAAACTCCAAGCATATGCCACTGTCTGCTCCGTGGGTCTCTGGCTTCCTGCAGAGGGCGAATAGGGTGGACCCAGGCTGCGCTAGAGCTCATGGGGTTCCCGTCCCGGCTTGTCCTGTTCTAGTCGGAAGTGCCCCCAGGACATGAAGGCAATTTGTGGAGACTGCACAGAGTACCAGGGGACTGGAGTCCTGGGGCTGAGCAGCACAACAGTCCTGTCCTTGGGTTCTCTTACTCCAGACACCCAACGTGGGGCTCAGCTTTGGGGGTGAAGCTCCCGGTCTGATGGCTGTTCAAGAGCACAGCAGCCTGGAACCCTAGCTGAAAAGCCACTGCCGAATGTATTTTCCTGTGTATTGTATGTGCTTTTTTTTTTTTCCTTTTTCCAATTTAGGATTTAAAAATCATCCATATCTCTAGCTCCCAAAAACAAAATAAAAAATCATTTAGGTTTTCTAGAGAAAAATATCTTCTTCAGTAGTTTCAATGTGGTCAGGGTAGCACCACTTTTGCTGAACTGTAGGTTGCTCCGGGAATCTGTGGTGCTAATGAAAATGCCCATCTTCCTGGGCAGCGGCGCGCACATTGGGAGTGATGGGGAAATCTCTCCATGCCTCCGGCTGTCAGATTTCCCTGTAGTTGGAACGCCAGTGTCCTGCGTCAGGGAAGGCGACACAGATGAAAGGCACAAACACGATCATGCCCCGCCCCCCACACAAAGACTTTATTGCAGGAGGTCATGCCCCCGTGGAGTTCCGGCAGGGGGAACTTTGGGTCACCATGGCCTCTGGCTAACAGTGTTTACTTTGGGGAGCAGCTTGGTATCACCGTGGAAGTCAGAGTGAAGAGTTGAAGCCAGAAAATCTACAAGGTGGATCCTGGCTCTGAAATTGGCTTGCTCTATTATTCCGCCCTTTCCGAGCCTCCGTTTTCCCATATGTCCAATGAAAATAAAAACAGCAACTGCTCTTTCTCTGCCTTATGGAATCGTCCAGGGATAACACGAAACTTTTGCCTTGCTAAAGAATTGTTGATGCTGTACAGAAACAGAGTTTGTCAAACTTTTTCGAAGACTAACCAAACACATTTTTTTTGCCAATCCATAAAGTGGTTATGGGGTTCGTGCAATAAAAGCTTAGTATATAAGAAGGCTACTTCTGTAGTCAAAAAGGAAAAAATATGATGTGGTTATAGAAGATGGTATTGGCTATCTTCACCGGCCATCGCTCCTCTCCCCTTCATTAAAGAGCCCTGGTGATGTCTGTAGCCTCATTTATCTTAAGCACATGTTTCAAGGGAGGCAGATTTTAACCCAGAAGCAAGTCTTGGTTGGTCTAAGCCAGTGGTTCCTAAACTTCAACATGCATCACCTGCCAGGCTTGTTAAAACACCACTTGCTGGGCTCTACCCCTAGAATTTCTTATTCAATAGGTCCGGATGGGGTCGGAGAATTTGTATCTGGTGAGAATGATACCGCTGGTCTGAGACTCTGCTTTGAGAGCCACTGTCTCAGCCAACCACGGTGGGTGGTCCCAGTCTCCTTGCCGGTTATTGGTTAGCTATAGATACACGAAGCTGTTCCAGCCAATAAAATGCGGTAAGTCTCCTAGGGGTTCATGGGAAATGTATCCTCACTTTTCAAAAGAGACACAGGGAAGAGGTGGCTCCCTTTCTTCCACTGGATGGAGCACCTGGGACTGCTGCGGGTATTTGGGGACTATGAAGGGAGCAACCCTAAGGACCAGGTGGACGCTCTGAGAGTGACCAGGCAAAAATGAGGACAAGCACCTGGGTCTTTAATGAGGTGAGTGAGTTGCCAAATTCATGATGGAGCTGCCCACCTATTGTTGGTTGGGCCATTTTGAGTTGGAGTTTTCTGTTTCCTTCAGTCAATGGTAACTTAATGGATAAACTGAAAACAGCGATTTCTTTTCCCTCACGGGGATGTGGGATAGGTTATGGGAAAGGGGCCCTGAGCCTCTCTAGAGGGAATGGGGATGCCGGCACTGGAGAGTGCACTCAGCCATAAACCACGAACGGATGCCGAGGTCTAACCATCAGGAGAAGAATCTGGAAGGGACCAATCTTAGGACGGGATGGAGGGGTGAGCAAGTCAGGGTCAGAGTAGAGTGTTCCCAGCTTGTGAGATGTGACCACTTGGTTGGGAGCACACGCAAGTGGGTGGAAAGGTAGACGTGGTGCCTTGAGAACAGCACACTTTTGAGGATTCTGTGGCCTGAGTGTGGCAGGATGGGTGGGAAGGGGAAGCCAGGATTGGAAAGAATAGCTGAGGAAAGGCAGGACAAGGGGACCAGAACAGTATAGTAGGAGGAAATAAAAAAGGCAAGGGGCTTGGGAGCTTGTGGGCTAAATGAGACCATCTGCCCCCAAATGATTCATTGTTTTCTATCGAAGGAAAGGTTTTTTTCTTAGTTAAAAGACAGCATAGGGTTCTGAAGTGGTCTTTCTCTGGTGGTGTGTATGCCCTCAGGGCAGACACTGGTTTCACAATGATTCCTGAGAATCCTCTTCCCCAAGCTCCAGAGTAGGTTGCAAGTTGGTTCCTTCTTCCATCACCCGCGGGCCTGGGGCTTTCTGGTGTTCATCCCATTTCTTTCCTCCTGCTCTCCCGAGTCTCCCCCGTGGGCCAACACCTGCCGCTTCTACCTGCAAACATTGCCGACTGTGGTTCTGCCCCCTGCCAGTGCCCGCCCCGAGGCCTCTGTTCCCAGCGGCGGTGATGCAGCAACGAGAGGCAGGAGCCTTGTCCTCCAGACGTTCAGTCTAGGGTGGTGCTGCCCAGTGAGAACACTGTACGAGCCACGTGTCTGCTTTGAAGTTCTCTACTACTACAGTAAAAAGGTAAAGTGAAATGGTGATACTAATTTTTAATCACCCATTTTATTTATCCCCGTGGTTCTCAACCAGAGGAGAATTTTGCCCCTCATGCCAATGGCTAGACATTTGCTAATGTCTAGGAAGGTTGCTAGTCAATTTTTGATTGTCACCACCAGGAGAGCGCAGTGGCACTTTGCGGTGGAAGCCAGGAATGCAGCTAAACCTCCTGCAGTCCCCCGGGGACAGCGTGCCGCTACGCAGAGCCACGTAGCCCAAAACGTCCATAGTGCCAAGGTTGAGAAGCCTGATCTAACACAATGTATCATTAATCTGATACTTTGCATGCTTAAGAATTCCAAATTTAAAAATCTGGTGTGTATCTTATAACACGTCTCAGTTCAGGCCAGCCATGTTTCCACTGCCCAGCGGGCATGTGTGGCTCACATCTCCCGCACAGGCGTGGGGAGTGCGTGCTTGGTGTCTGGGAAGCTCTCCGTGGCCCCGATTTCCTGGGCAGAGCGAGCATGGCGATATGTGTGTTCCTATGGCCCCCCGAGGCACGAAGGAACTGGGGTGAAGAGGTGGCCCAGCGCCTCTGTGGTGATTAAGCTGGGTGGAGAGGCAGGAGAGCAACATCTTCCCAGCCGCTGGAGTTATTTCCCTGCAAAATGCCAGCAAGAGGTTGTCGTTTCTTACGTCCTTGAGGCAAAGGTCAACATGCCCCATGGGAACATTAGAGAGAGAGAGAGGGAGCGCTTTAAATGCAGCTTTGAGGATTCAGGTATTGATCACAAGTGCTTCCAGATAGTTCAAACAAACAACTGAGCAACACCCCTTGCCTCCTGCAAACACTCTGTAATTTCTTTCTTGTCCAACACGAGAAACAAAGTTGTTCAGGTGAAGAAGGGGATGGTGCAGTAATCAGAGCTGCAGAGCCGTCCAAATCGACCTTGGTGCCACTCGCCGCACTCTGTAATCCCCAATTTGAAGGCTCCGCGGCATCTCATTAGTCTGGAGTTGTGGCACAGATAATTCTGCATCGAGTGAGTAATTAAATGTGACACAGACACAGGCGGACGGATTAGCGACACGCCCAGGGGCCCTCTGAGGGGACCTTTCCTGTCTCTGCCCACGAGGGAAGGTGTAGGGAGGCTCAGCACAGCTCCTGCAAGCGGAGACGCTGGGGCAAAGGCCAGGCAAGCGCCGGGACATGATCCATAGACCAGGGCGAGGTGCCAGCGAGAGTGGGGGCGGCCCCTTCTGGAAGGACCTTCATGGAAGCCAGACCTGCTCTGGGAAGCGGCAGGGTCCCCTCTGGTGCGGCTGATCCTTCTGGGGCTAATGCTGGAAATCTGGCCTCAGTTTCCCGAGTGGCCTGCTCGCTCTGTCCTCCCTGGAGGGTTCCAGACATTACTCCAGAGCCCTCTGACACCTGGGCATCGCTGACAAAGCCAGGCTTTGTTGACAATGGCAGAGGACAACAGAGAGAGCATCTTCTCATTTTGACAGTGTCAGCGTGACACCTATTTTTGGAGAATCTAAGGCTCATGTACTTTACCTTCCTGGCTCCACAAAGGCTTTCACTCAGCTTTCTTGCACACCCAAAAATCTACCCTATTTTTTAAAGTCCAGGGAAGGAATTTATAAAAATCTTTTGGGAAATAAATTCAATTTCTCTCAGCTCTTACTCAATGCACATATATCGGATGCTGACTCTGTGCAAGGAATTAGGAGCCAAGAGACTAAAGGAAAGGAAAGACTTAACTTCTGCTTTTAAGGAGCTCACAAGAGAGACATAAAAAGACAGGTGAACGGCAGAGCATTAAAGTCCTTAGGGGAGGCGGGAACTGGGTTGGGGTCGGGGTGGGGAGGGAAGGTGGCCCCTGGGAGGTGAAATTCGAGTTGGCTATTCCAGGGCTGGATAGAGGGGGAGGTCCTAGAGTGTGGAAACCTCCTTCATGGTCCCCCTTCTTCTGTGCCCCCCTTTTAAAGTCCAAATGCATCACGAGGCACCACAACCCCAAGATGAACCAGGCTTGGTCTCAGCCTCAAGAAACTCACAACAGACCAATGTGAATGTCCAGAAACTTGATCTTCCATAGAGATGAGACTCTCTGACTTGCTTGCTCACTAATTTGATAAATATTTATTGAGCATCTATTCTGGACCCAGTCCTGTTCTCAAAGCTAAGGATACAGGGGGAAACAAGACAGATACAAGCTTACTTTCTAAAACTTGTGGTCTTAGTGGGACGGGAGACACGAAATAGTTACACGTGTGATAAGAAAAATGAAAAGGGAGCCACAGGTGCAAGGTATTCAACCTGGTCCGGACAGAAGGCTTTCCTCCAGAAGTAGCAGCGCTCTAGCCGGCCAGAGGGTGAGCCGTGAGGGAGAGGTGAGCGAGCCAGGCAGAGGTGGAGAGGGGAACCTGCGGACAAGAATGTGCCCATTGGAAGGAAGAGACTGCACAAAGGCTCTGTGTGGAGAGAATGGGGCACGGAAATTGTCCGAGATGGCTGCAGCGAAGATGGCAATAAATCCGAAGAGTTTGGGCAGCCCCTTCCCGGGCTGGAGGTGACCGTGTGTCCCCTTGGTGCGACGGTCAAAACAGATCAAAGCTACAGTGTCCTTTCAGGTGCCACCACCAGGTGTAGGAGAGGAGGCTCCTCCCTTGCACAGATGCGGAGGGCCAGTGAGGCCCACAGGCGTCTTGTCCATGTGGGGCCCTGCCCTGGTCCCTGCACCTGCTGCCTCCCGACCTGCCTCTTAGCCTGGGACTCGTGGGCACCCTCCACCGGCAGGCCCTGCTGTCTCAGCCCTGGGGTTGAGTTCCTCGAGTGCCCAGCAGGCAATGTGGGGGTGTGTGCTGTGCCAGGAGCGAGGCCTGGGACCCCCTTCTTTCTGGCGGGGATGCTGAGCCCTGAGCACCTGAGAAGGCCCCAAGCAGCATCTTGTTAAATGCCACTGAGTTAGCTCAGAATTGGGCTTCTGCCTCAGTTGCCCTGTTTACTGTTCCAGTTTTCTGCTGAGGCTGAAGGTTTGCCCAGAAACTATAGTCCCCAGTGGTCACTGAGACTGCATCTGGATGTTGAGGATGGCGTACAAATAAAACACACACACACACACACACACACACACACACACACACCCCAGAAGGCCTGGCCAGTGACACATACAGCAGAGTGTTCGTAGTAACTTAATGTGTTGGATTATTAGATATTTTGAAAATGCGAAAAATCGTCTTTTTATTACTTAAAAGGAGGAGATGATGCTGATTATAAATATGATACTTAAGTAATTTCATCCTTTAAAAAATTTGGTCTTTGTGGATGCCGACAATTGCCTCTTTTTCCAGTGGACAGAGAGCAGTTTTAACATTCGTTCCATTTTCATGGTGAGAAATCCCCAGGAGGTAAAACGTGGCTCTGATTCAGGAGGTGGAACGCAGTCCGAAGTTCTGAACTTGACACTGGAAGCCTCCCACCTTCCACGGTTCCTTTGCAAGTCTCGGCTCCCGGCTTTTTTCTTCCACGTTTTCGCACAAACCAGCCCCTCTGCCTGGAGGGTGCTTCCCCTTTACCTTCACTCGCTCAGGCTCTCTTCCAGGAAGACCTCCTCTCCTCCATCTCCATTTGCTTTTCCCGTCCTGCTCTGCCCCTGACTTCCTCCTCTTCCTCTTCCTCCTCATTTCCATGTTCTCCTTTCTCATCTTTCACCGGGTCCCCTGCTCAGACTCAGTTTATCATAAGTCACCGGTGTAGAGCTAGTGTCAGTTTTTGAGGGCTAGCCTAGAAAGCTCATGACAAACTAGCTTCGGATTCTACAGTTAAGACTTTATTTTTATGTTTGGGAAGTGTGGAAAGAAGGAAGGAAACAGGGGTCTCCACCGACCGGGGAGGAGTGGTCGGGAGCACAGGCCTCAAACCTCAGCTCTGCTGCTGTGCCGTGTCGGGCCAGTTACTCAGCCTGTCTGGGCCTTCGTATTCACATCTGTGAAATGGAACTGATGAACCCGATCTCACGGGCTTACGGGGAGTATCACAATCGGTATTACATGTACAGTGCTTAGCGCAGTGTCTTGCAAGTCATAAGCGCTCAATGTTTGGTAACTATTGTCATTCTAATAACCATGGTAACACTTTCAAACTCTTATTTATAATGTTATTTTTATTAAAAAATACATTGCCAGTTCAAACCAACAAGGTGGCAAGCAAAATTTGGATCCATTCCATTGTCACGCTGTGACTGCTTCTTTCCCCAGGATGAAGAAGTGACTTCCTTACACCACAGAAGCCTTGACAGGTGTCCCCAGGAAATGGAACAAACGTACTTGACTCTCCCGTTTGGGCCCCAAGATCGCATCGAGCAGCCGAGCACAGGCAGCTGGGCGTGAAGCCCGCAGAGGGTGAGTACATTGGGTTCAGTCACTTGATCCTGTAACAGGTGCTGTTTATAGCACCCAAGTCCCTTCCTGGAGCCTCTTTGTATCTGTGACACAGGCCATGTGCTAAGAGCTCACACATGCCACATTTTGTCACAATATGGCACTTCCATGTTTTGTCACCACGTGACATGTGCATGATACGGCCTTTGGTTCAGATAACATGGAGGCACCCTCTGGCTTGAGCAGGGGCTTGTGCTCACGGGCCCCCCAACCTTCTGCCCAGGCCGTCCCTGCTGCCTGGGGAACCGGCTCCCGTCCCGTCCCAGGAGAAAGGATTGCTGTGATCACTAATGGGTAGTTAAGGACAGCGTTCCCGTTTAAAGGATTTCATGGGCCTTGAAAACTAGTGAGTAAATAACCATTTTTCAGCCAGTCACTTAGAGGATGCCACATGGCGCCACATTCCGGACCTGCCAACGCAGTGAAGCCGCATATCATCTCGGAGCATAAAAGTTATGTGCGAGTGGGCTGTAAAACGGAACAACTGTTTACCTCGGCGGAGGTTTTATTTACACGCCCTCCGGCAGGCAGTGAAGGCCAGCTGTGGAGCCCACCTTCGAGCAGATCCTGTCCTCCGTGTGGCTGCCTCGGGTGGACGCCCGTCATGGAGTGACTTCTGGGACTGGGGGAGGGCCTCCCGGGCTCCCTCCACAGCTTGTTTTGCCTGCTTGCAGCTTGAATTTTCTTGACACTAAAGCTTTATTTCCGTAATTACAGAACATTCAATGTGATGAATTCAACATTGGATTTGGTATGAAACACACGAATAGCTGGCGTTCTTTACAGAGTGCTTGCACGCGTGGGGTCTTCCTTATCCTCGCACACCCCGGTAAGTGGAGTCCTCACCCCCGATGATGAGGAGGGACCTGTGGCGTGGAGAAGTGGAACGACCTGCAGGACAGCACATGCAGGTCATGGCAGAGCTGGGGCTGGAATCTGTGGCTTCTGAGGATCCTCCTCAGTGATCTTTCCAGTAGGGCAGGCTCGTGTATTAAACAGACCCTGCAAGCCGAGGTCCCTGACATACATTTACACCAGGCTGAGGGCCAGTTCGGAGCGTCAGGGCTGTGAACGGAGGAGTCAGGTCTGCAGGCCCTGAGTGCCCTCCTCTGTCGTGCTCCCTGTCCGCTCCAGGGCTGACCTGCCTAAGGTGGCAGTAACCCCACGGCTGTGCACACCCCCCCTCTCAGCTCGCTGAGTTGACTCCATCACACACTCGCCGCCTTCTCTGGGGCTGGAATCTCGTTCTGATGGTCAGGCTCCTTGGAGGAAGCCCTGGAAACCTGCTGATTCCTTGTGAGTCCTCTCTTCCAGGAAGCTAGGGCTTGTTCTTTTCCCTTCTGTGCTCAGTAGGGGTTTTATTCCTTTGGACAGATCTGCCAGAACTGGAGGCTGATGGTGTTTTTTTCCCTCTGACTCCTGCGACTGCAGGAAGCTGCCAGTGGTTCGTGATCTCGTCCTGAAACACATTTTACTGAGCACCTCCTACCTATGAGGAACGTTGCAGAGTTGATTCCCCTCGGCTCCTGTTACCCTAATGAAACATGAGTTTGTCACGTGTCTTAACGAAGTCTACTCTTTGTTACTGTTGACCAGCTCACGGGATGCCGTGAAGCTGGTCTTTGTTCTCTCCATTTCTCATCCATGGTCAACCACTGAAACCAACAGCTTGGTGGGGGCACTGAAGAGGCTGGAGGTGAGGGTGCCTCAAGGTGGGGGAAGAACATGGGACGTGGGTTCTAGGAGACCTTTAAGATGACCTAAGGATTTCTTTTCTTTTTTTTTTTTTAAGATTTATTTATTTATTTATTTGTAGAGAGAAGGGAAGGTAAGGAGAAAGAGAGGGAGAGAAACAATGATGTGTGATTTCCTCTCACGCGCCCCCTACTGGGGACCTGGCCTGCAACCCAGGTATGTGCCCTGACTGGGAATCAAACCGGTGGCCCTTTGGTTTGCAGGTCCATGCTCAGTCCACTGAGCTACACCAGCCAGGGTGGATTTCTTAATACAACCAAGGCCCGGCTGGTCCCAGCTGTAGGTCAGTCAGTCAGCGGGTGACTCTGCTGATGGACAGTCAATGAGCCTAGGAGAAAGCAGATGATTGACAGAAAAGGGTAACAGAGAACGACCTTCAGCGTCATTGTTTAATAATATCACCTTCAGTAGCTGCGATCCTTTAGTGTCACAGACACCAGTGGCAAGGCTTGAATGAGTTTTATCTGAATTTCTGCTTTCTTCCTCTGCGCTCTTCATTTCTAAAATCACCTGTTCTGAACGACAACTCAATCAATTCAGTCACATGCCGTTTCACACAGGAGGCACCCGTTCCCAGATCCACCTCCGCACTTGGAACTGTCCACGGCTTTCTGAAACAGCCTGCGTGTGTTTCAAAGCTCTGCTTCAGGTTCCCGAGGCAGAATGATGTGGAGATGGACCCAGTTCTGACTCGAGGCTAAAGATGCTCCTTGCCGCCCCTCATTCCTCACCGCGTCTCCTGTTTATCACAGCCAGACCTGCCAGCTCGCGTTCAATCTCCCATCCGTTCAGTTGTGTTAAGGAATCATTGGCTTGATCAGCTTCAGTTTAGAGGCCAAGATGCTGGAATTTTTTATGTTGTTTCCCACGCATTGGGAACCCTGCCAGAGTAAACGAAGGTAAAACGAACATGTGTATTTGGGCTCCGTCTTCCAGGGGCTGGGTGAAGTGATGGACAGGATGGTATCAATGAGGAATAAGGGAGGGGATGGGCTACTCATGCTGGTCTATCTCCACAGCGTCTGTGGATAATGAACAGGAAAAACCCTGCTGATTGAAAATTTGAATCATTACAAGCTTTGAAATCAACGGCCTTCTTTGAGAATTTTAATCTCTATAGTTTGCTTTAGAGCCAGCACTGCAGTGGTCTGAGCCACAGACCAAACTGTCCATCAAAACAGGCAAGGTTTGCTCATGGCCTCTGTGGGTGCAGAGATGATATTACACACTCAAAAAGGTGGCGATAACTCTCCAGGGCGCTAGAGTGGTCATCAGGGAACTGTACGCCCTGGAATTCCATTGATTTAGAATTTGCATTTCTCATTATTTGCAAATGACCCTCTAAGTTCTAAGTATCTTGTAATTTGTATTTTTGTCAAAGCATGAATTAGAATTGCACCTGCTGGCCGGGATACTGGGGTGTGGAGGTGGACCACTCGGCTGATGGATGAGTCTAACACCCTGCCCCCTGACATGCACAACCATGAGGTTTCCATTTGTTGTATGGGCACATTATGGGGTGAATGATGTGATATGGAGGCTCTTTGTGAATTGGGGAGTTCATAAAGGTTTTGGAAGGAATTACTCCTGAGTGTCAGGCTGTACCGTAGGTATATCTTATTGTAATGAAACCCAGGGCAGTCATGCCTTTCTTATCTGTGATCAACTTATCTAGACATGAAGACATGACTTATTTGGTAATCGGCATGTAAAGAAAAAGGGCTGCTGAGCAGACAAAAGAGATGTTTTCACGCATGTCCACACTAAACCTCATGCACACTCCTGGCTCAGAGGTGACCTCCTCAAGTCTTCATCCAGGGCCACCCTCTGCCCTTTTCTCGTTAGACTGGACCTCAGGTGCAGAGTTGAAGCCATCACTGCAAGGAGCTGGTGGCATTCACCTGTTGATGTTCTGTCCCTCGGGCCGGTTTGGATTCGTATTTCCCTCCCTTGTACCCACCCCTAGGTCTGTCTGTTCTCTCTCTTCATTTATGATGAGCACGCATACTAATGTGATTAGAATATGTCATTGAAACGGATGAAATTTCGATTTATATAATAATCTTTCAGCATGTATCTTTTCTCTTCTTTTTTGCTCTTTCCACTCAGCATGATTTTCAGGATTTATCCACGTTGGTGAGTGTGCGTCTGGTTAACTCTCCCGTGGCACCGTATTCCAGAGCACACGGCAGCCATGTTTGCTCACAGCCCCAGTGAGAGACAGACACCATTGCTGGCTTGGTGCTTTGCTGCCACAAACGGCACTGAGGACCATCCTTATCCGTGTCCCCATATGGCCCTGGTGGCTGTTCCTGGGACCTTAGCCCGAGAGTGGGATGAAGGTCATAGGTAACTGCGCACTTCACCTTACAGAGAGTTGCCAGCTAGCTCTCCAGAATGACTGTTCCACTTTCTTCTCCGCCAGGAGCAAACTAGGTCTCCCGTTTCTCCACATTCTCATTAATATAAATGAGCCTCCTTCTGGTTATTAATGATGTAGAGCATCACTTCACGTATTTATTAATTCGGACTTCTCGTGGAAATTGTCTAGTCAAATCCTTGTCCATTTTAACATCGGGTCGCTCATCTTGCTCACTAATTTGTTGGAGTTTCATGTATATTTTAGACATTCATTTTTGTCCGTGGTAGCTGATGGGCAGCTGTGCAGTCAGACAGCCCCTCATCCTGGGAGAAACGCCCATGGCTTTGAGATGGGTGTCGGCCAAAGAGAATTAGTTGCAGCAGAAACGCCATAGGGGCCAAACACTGTAATGTTTTGTAGAGATTTTTTATTAAAGAGTAAATTTCCACTAAGTAAAACCTTGTGAATGATGGGATGGACCATCAACCCATCAGCAAGTATTTGCTAAGCCATCTCCATGGGCTGAGCTCCACCACGACGGCTGGAAGAATACAAAGAGTAAGGATCGCTCACCTTCAAGCACTTTCAGTCTATTAGAAAGAGGCAGCCCCGAAGAAGGCCAGCAATACAAAGCCAAACGTAACAGACCTCCAAAGACAGATCCAGAGAGATGGCAGTAAAGCATTTGGCTCTTAAAGGAGGTTTTCAAAACCATGAATTTAGCTTCAATCATACAACAAAGACCAGTGAATGGGGAGGTTTGCTTTTCATAACTGGGCCACCAAAGCAAGGGGTGCTCGTATTAAAATTTCATCACCGCTGGCACCTTGCTAAGTGAATTTCTCGAGGTTTGCGAGAATCATCGTGACTTTGAAAATAGCTTCCCACACAGCCTGACTCGCAAGAAGTCACAGAGTGAACAGGCCTCCAGGTCTTCTGGTCTGCAGGTCTCCCCCTCACAGAGCACTGAAAACGAAACAAGCTGCACGCATGTGTTGACGCGAGAATCAGCTGATAGAAACCCTCGCAGCACGCGGTGGAGACCGTAAGTGCTCTGGAACTCGGTCAGTAATGGACACTGGCTCTCCCCCAGTGGCTCCTGAAAGGAGTTCGATGACAGCTGAGTGACCATTGGACCTGCTAATCAGGCGGCTGGCGGCATGCCTGGTGACAAACGGAAGGGGAAAATTTACAGAAGACAAAGACAGGGGCAGCAAAAGAGACCAGACACCATGCTTTTCAAGC